>JAUPMF010013882.1:0-19698 GCA_031471435.1 Stomphia didemon | reverse complement strand
TTCGGCAGATAACACAGACCTCGGTCTTGATAATTTGCGATATCATGCTCAACCTCATCCAATAATTGCTTAATATTCACCATTCAAAGCGGACCTCCATTTAGAAATTTGATACAATTAATTGATTAAATTGATGAAAGGTCACAAAAACCTACATTTTGTATTTCATCGATTGCCCATCGATTATCAATATCAATCGATTGATTGAAATCAATTGATATAGATTATCATCGATTGGTTACCCCGGGTATAACCAACTTTGACAAGACGATATAACGAACTCTTTTTGGGGGCCTTTGGCAGTTCGTTATAAGTTCGACACAAAGTGTGCAATACTGTACTGAAAAACAATATCGTTCCCAGAGCCTGCTTTTATCCTGGTCAGCAACTGAGAAACCGTGGGAGAAAGGCTTCTAGCTCTAATTTTCGCTTCTCATACTGCAGACACCTGTAGGTATACCTAAAATATGTCCAATTCAAGGGTGCTTGATCCCAGCCCATTCCCAGTTTCTTTATTGCTTAGTTTAAACTATAAGCAAATTAATGGACCAAAATTTTCTCTCATTTCTTGGTTACTGACCAAGAGCAACGCATGCTCTGGATACGAATTTGTGCCAGAATCAAAATACTTTATTGGAAGTAAAAAATTAGTACTGAATATTTTACTTTCTCAAGTTTATTATCATTTAGTATTTAGTAAATATTAATCATATTTTGAGTGAAACTTGCATTTTCACCACAAACCATATATTAACTCAAAAAGGTTAAACTAATATCCACAGATAACTGGACAATCTATATATAGCTACTATACACGTCACCTTTATACTTAAATTATCTTCGAAGTCCTCTTCTTTATATGAAGGTGCATACATGTATATTTATATATCTCACTTGAATATATATAATTATATATATTCATATTCATTACTCATAAAGCATGTATATTTTTTATATCTCACTTGCATATGAACATGAACTGTGTAAAACAAGAAAAGGAACATGAACATGAACTGTGTAAAACAAAAGAGAATGGTAACCCTACTTACCCTCTCATGGGAACAGGCCCTTGTAAAAATTGATCATACATAAACTGTATGTTGATCCTTTATAGCTACATGTACACACGGGAAACTGTTATTCGATCAGTCAGTTGGCTATAGTGAACAATCCGCACCGTAAAATGGTGTCGGTAAGGAAAACATAAGTTTGGTATTCCTAGGTTAACTAGAACCATAAGTTTGTTTTGAAGCCTACGAGGTGTCGCGTACTCAAAGACGCCAAACGCCTATTTTTCTGTAAAATACTCATCATGAAAATTGGTAAATATGGATTTATACCTAAAAAAATAGTGTCGGTAAGGTGTCGGTAAGGTAAGGTAAGGTGTCGGTAAGGTAACGGCCGACACCATTTTACGGTGCGGATTGTTCACTATAGCCCAGTCAGTTTTTCAAATCATTCCATCAGACATGTTTTTTTTTTCTTTTGACTTTTGTTTCTTGAACTTTTACAGTCCTTCTCCTTTTTCCTGAAGATTTAAGGAATTAATTTGTAATTAGTACAATTATATTATATTTGAAGACATTAAGAAAAACAATTAATATAATAATTTTGCCCTCCCCCCTCATTCTTTAAAAAAGATCCCCCATTTTAAGAAAAAAACCTGGTAGTGCATGACCACCCTCAGTGTCATCACCTCATTACTAACCACCACTCATTATTGTATCAACTACATGTTATAAATAAGAAAGCTTGAATTGAAATCCTGCGACGCTCATGTTTGGTATGATTTCGCTGTGTTTACCGAGTTTGCTCATGTTTAGTACGGACCTCAGTCACAGATTCCTTTCATTAACCGCTGAGACAAAAGTAGTGCGCCCACAGTCAAATGCGAAAATGGCGGAATATTTGGTCTTTGAGTTCGTTTTTATGCTAGATAGAATCACAATTTACAAAACACATATATGCAAACATTGATTTTTAGTACTTTAAGAATTGAATACGATAAAGTTTATTTTAGCCTGGAGTTCTCCTTTAAACAGGTTAATTTAATAGAAAATGTATAGTCATTAAACAGCTGGCCATGAAAAAACGGGTGGCCGTTTCCACTGTACCTGTTAACTCTCCAGGGTGTAAAGAGTCTTGTAATTTGTCTACAATTCTTTCTGCTATATGAAAAAGTATAACGATGGAATTCATTTATCAGACTTCCACCACAATTGTTTTTGTTTGACAATAGTGTCGTTATTGACTGGGACCGTTGAAAGGGCTCCTTACTTTGGAGTATGCAAACACAATGCTTGTTCACATGTACATTCAAATTGTGAAACATTTTCAAAGTAAGTTATGATTACCTTTCCCACCACGACACTTTTGTTTTGTTTTGGCCAGGCCATCTGCATTATCTGAAAAACATAAATACCATAAGTATGCATTATTATACAGTGATATGTATATGCTCTGTCCATTTTAGCCATGTATATAAATCTTACATTTTACATCGATACTATTGTTGCCTGCGATCATGACTTTCTAAAAGAAATATTATCAGCAAAGCAATTCAGGAAAGCAATTCTCTGGTTTTTTTTGAAGTTTTAGCATACATGTACATGTATGTGCAGCTCAATACTTTTCCAACACTTTCTAGAGATAATTTTTCCCACACTTTACGTTGCACAAAATGGTTTCTGTTATTCTCCACCCCACCCAAACCTATATTTTATTCATCCCTGAAGATACAATGTATTCTGTGGTTGAATGCCATATATAGTCGCCCTTGCTTTCTATTTGTAGGATCTTACACAATAATTATTCCCTCTACCTATGCCTTACTATTACTGACTATTACTGACTAATGCCTGACTATGATTGGCTATGTCTAGCTATGCTTGGATATGCCTGACTATACATAGCTATGCCTACCTATGCTTAACTATACCTACCTATGTTTGGCTATTCCTGGCTATGCCTGACTATATTATGACATAGTTTTTTTTTAATGTGGTTTAAGTGAGCCAGTGAGCAAAGCTGGCCGTGCGACTATAAGGCCTGGTACCCGTGACATCATGTGACGTCAGCGGAGCAAAACAGTTCACTTCTTGTTTACTTAGTTGTTGTTCTCAGTGACATATTTATATCATTATCAAGTCTGAAAGCTCTATTTCTGGTGTTTTTTTAAGATGTGTGACGCGAAAAGTGCTTCAGAAGAAAGTTATACTAGTAATGACTCAGTATTTAATTATATTTGAGTGTTTATGAAGTCTTCAAAGCAGCTAAAGCAGATGACTGAAACATTGACAGTGAAAGTAACAACAACTTTGATGTTGGTCTGCCATATTCGGATGAACCTCTTGCAGATGAGTAGTGGGTAAAAGCGTACGAAAAGCTCAAGGAGAAAGAAGAACGACATATAATTCAAAAACGCATTGAGAAAAATATTTCAGAGCAGAATTCAGAATTGTTTGATGTTTCTTTGGAATGTTAAAATTGAAACAAAGCAAACACTGCATTGTACTTATCATAATCAGATATTTGTATAAAATTACAAGACCACAAGGTCAGAAATATTAAATTCCCCAGAAAGTCAAAAGGACGTTCATTATATGTACATGTTGAGCTGATCGGTACTGTACGCCGGACTATAAACCTATTTCTGTACATGTACTGTGGGATAGACATACGACCACAAAGAAAACGAAAAAATGCAGCCTTGACTTGCTCCCCTGACGTCACAGCACAGGCTCTTCCACACGGTAATTTTCTCACAGGAAGCCAAAAATAGCACTTTTTTCAATGTTTGACCGCGTATAAAAATATAAAAATGCGTCGTAAAAAATTGGGTTGATAGGCACTTTAAGAAACTACTGTATCTTTTTATAAGTTTTATCATTGAAATGAGCTAAGTGGGAAATACAAAAGAAATAAGATACTCTTTTTAAGATAAATCATGTTTTGCTGTCCTAGCTTTCCTTACACGATAGTCATCTAGAAACATACAAATGCAATTGGGATGAATGTGTCATTTTGAACATTATAATAATTCGTATTCATTTTTACAAACCAAGCAGTCTCACCTTTGGCTTCAAAACTTGTAGATTCTTTTTCTCCTTCTAACAGCTTGCCTTCTTCAATAATTTCTTTCTCTTGCCCTTCATCACCTAGAACCAGACAAATGCAACATTGGGATGAATGTGTCATTTTGAACATTATTCTAATTTGCTCCTATTTTCACAAACCAAGCAGTCTCACCTCTGGCTTCAAAACTTGTAGATTCTTTTTCTCCTTCTAACAGCTGGCCCTCTTCAATAATTTCTTTCTCCTGCCCTTCATCACCTAGAACCAGACAAATGCAACATTGGGATGAATGTGTCATTTTGAACATTATAATAATTCGTATTCATTTTTACAAACCAAGCAGTCTCACCTCTGGCTTCAAAACTTGTAGATTCTTTTTCTCCTTCTAACAGCTGGCCTTCTTCAATAATTTCTTTCTCCTGCCCTTCATCACCTAGAACCAGACAAATGCAACATTGGGATGAATGTGTCATTTTGAACATTATAATAATTCGTATTCATTTTTACAAACCAAGCAGTCTCACCTCTGGCTTCAAAACTTGTAGATTCTTTTTCTCCTTCTAACAGCTGGCCTTCTTCAATAATTTCTTTCTCCTGCCCTTCATCACCTAGAACCAGACAAATGCAACATTGGGATGAATGTAGTCTTGTCAACTGTACATGTATCTGACTAAATTATTTGTATACAATACCACACTAAAAATAACAAAATAAAACACTTGCAATCTTGTGAACACTAGTGCAGACTATAATTACCTTTTTTTGGATCTGTTTTCAGCTGAAATGCTTGGGGAAAAAAAAAACTTATCTAATTAGGATGTACTGGATAGATGGTTGCCAAGAAACGACAGTCAGTGGGAAAACATCGTAATTTATTTCATTCAATCTTATTCAGTTTGAGTTGCAATTTTTAATATATTATAGTTTATTATATGGCAAGGTAATTTCACAGAAAATCAAAATTACCTCATAAGCCTTGCCATATATATATACCATCTTATTAACCTTGTTTGCTCCGTCTATAGATAATTGTTTAAAGAGAGTTTTTTCTTCAGGAACTATGGTTTACTTTCCTCTGAACCGTATAAATTAACTTCTAAATTCCAATTCAATCTTAGGGAATATTTTCAATAGGAATAACCTTTAACATCTCTTTTCACAGTACAGTGCAACCTCGCTATAACAAACCGAAGCTGTAATCCGGCGAAAAATATAATATAATTATAGAGTAATGTATGAGAAATGTTCCCGCTATAACGAACCACTTTTCCGGTCCCTTGGGAGTTCGTTATAGCTAGGTTGAACTGTACCATACAAGGAAATTACTATGATTTCTAAGATTATTTCAATACCAGTTTTAATTATTCTATTTGTACCTTTGTCAAGTTCCTCAATAACATCCTTGTCGATAATAGATCTTTTAAGATGACAGCAGTTACGCTGTCCGCTTTTGAAATTGACTTTTTTGGATGAGCAACCCAAGCTGTTATTTTTTATCCAGTTGCGAATTGCAGCTTCTTGCCCTTTCACTCCTTGCACCATGTCTGAAGCATTTCCAAGATGTATACAGACCACCTCTCCACATGAGCATCCAACTGGTTTCTGCTTTGGCACTATGAAATGCTTTGCCTAAAAAATATATATCATATAATGAATAATTTTTAATAGATAAATAATAATACATACATTTATCATTTCCACATGTTATCAAATAATTATTCAATATTTTTTAGAAGCATTCAGTAGTGGTGACTCTGAAATAATATTTAACACTCAAGCTCACACTCTTGGTCAATTTTACAGCAATATTAGAAGTCAGCTATACAATTCTAATAAGGAATTACAAAAACTCTTGTGCAACCAATATGTCTTAACAAATATTATAACACATATACATGTACTTGAACAAGTTATGTTGTGTTATCTAAATTTGGTTATTGCATGTTTATAATAAATAAATAAATACCTAAAGCTTTTCCATAGACCTCTTTAGCTTGAGCATAATGTTTTCTCATTTCAGACCAATTGAACAAAGAATCAATATTCATGTAATATGACACATGGTCTGAAGTGGGAGAACATCATGCCCAAATAGGATTTAAGTATATATTATACTGTAAGTAAATTTCAAATCCTCATGAATAATTCATAAGGTAATTAGCCAACCAGTGCTCTTTATTTGTACCACGTGCATTACCTTGAAACCCCGGAAAGTACTGTATGCCAACTCGAAAAGTTTTCCACTGATTTGGAAATTTTTTCAAGTCCGGCTGGTAGGGGCACTGGAAAATAATTTATAACATAGATTCTCACAAGCATGTGCTCTTATTGGTCAATTACCTGTGGTTTATAGTTTTGGCTATGTCATAAAGCAAATAAACAAGGCTAAGCAGTGTTTTATACTGTGACAAAACACTTTGGTTGTTTGAAAACACTGAGAAATATTAAAAGCACTTGCCTTCTGTATTTTTGTAACACCCTCCCGGCTTTAAATTTTCAGTTACTACTGTAGTCAATTGTATTCACAGATTCCTCCTCGGGCTGTAACTAATTGCATGGACTTTGAAACCTTGTCAAGCCCTCATTGTCGAACTTTTAACAATACATAAAAACCCACCTCTTCGATATTGGTTGCAGCCTTTCTTAAAATATCTCTAATGAGATCCATTTGGAAATCATTATTAGTGGACAAGGACTGGCCAACATTTCCAGTACTGCGCTGTTTCAATTTGGTAAGATTCGGGAGCAGGCAGTTTCGGACCCACGACTCCAAGTCATCATAAAATGAATGAGTGAGGAGTCCAATTTTATCCAATACCTAGAAAACATAATTTGTAAAATTGCACAAAGTTAGCTCAATTTCAAAAATTGTTGTCAGATTCAATTGACCCATTGCCTACTGGGCTTTTTTCCAATTTTGAGCTGTTTTTTTTTTACAATAAAACGAAATCCACCCGCCAGAAACGGTTTGAACAGATTTTGGCCTGTAGGACGACATGGCTCGACACTTAGAAGAAAAGACTAGAAGGGCAAAGCTCTGTGGAAAATTTCATCATTCTCCCACAATGCATTTGGGTCGTGTTTTCTATCAAATGGACCAGCACTTAGTGGGGTACTTTGAAGAGGCTGTGATAAATTCAGTTTTCAGTTTGAAAATCCCAAAATGCCAAAAGTACAACAAGTTTGACTGACTTTGAAGTAAAAGACAAAAACAGGGAAAAAATCCTATTGAATTTAAGTGATTCTTGTTCTTTCCAAAACAGTGAAAAAAAGCTAATTTCCCTGAATACTGCCTATTTGATATAGACGTTCATGGTTTCACATATTCCATATTATGTCATCTTTCGATTGAGAGAGAATCAGAAAAACTCAATAAAGATTGAACAAAATATGAATTTTTGAAGCAAGTAAATGTACTAAATGCCGGTGTAGGAGTTGATGGGTTGAAGGGAAATTATTAATCAGGTCAAGCATCAACCAATTTTAAGTTAAATGGTATTACAGTATGCAATGTTCCAGTTTAGCTGGGTACTGAACGTTAATGCAAAAGCACAGCATTTTTATATGGCTTTCAATCAGGCTCCTGTATGTAAACACTAGTACTATCAAAGAGCCCACAAAAGCAGTTAGTAGCTGGCTACTGTAAAAATCAAAAGTGCTGATATGCTTTGAATTGTCATAAAAACTAGATACATGATATTGGAAAAAGCATCTAAAAAATAATATGTATTATTACCCTAACACCCTCCCCCAATTCAATGTTGCTCCGGCCTATAAGTACAGCAAATTTTGGTTGCAAGACATTTGGTGCTACCCAACATTGCATGGGGAGGGGTGCCTACAGTACAGGCCAAAAGTATCTTAACATGTTTCGCGCGCGTAATCGATTGAGCGTAGTCTGCGCATTTGAGCGTAGTCTGCGCATTTGAGCGTAGTCTGCGCATTTGAGTGTAGTCCGCGCAATTGAGTGTAATCACATTCAAATGATAAAAAAACTACACGCGCCGATTTAGCTCATTAGCGGTTGTTCAGTCTCTTGGGATTTGTGGTAGTTTCTAATTATGCAAAAAAATATCCTGACTTTTGGCAAGTTTTTATTTACTACTGAAATTATTATTCGGAATACCAATTCGATTGCTTAAAAGATACTGTATAGTTTCTCGAAGTCAACACAATTCATTATATGTCTTTTGGTTTATTTTGAAGACATAAGATCGGGAGTTTGAGTTAAATAAAGTCATTGAGAGATCGACAACAATCGAAGGCCGTCGTACACACTTTGGTCTGAAATTACTTTAAAATATCATGAGTACACTTCTTTTTAGTTTTCTTTTGAGTTCTCTTAAAGTTCTCTTCTTGAGTTCTTGTAACTAAAGTTCTTTCAGTAATCACAAGCATCGTTCGCTTGTTTATCGTAACTAAAGTTCTCTTGGTATTCACAAGCATCAAAATTGTTTGAAAGACATAACTTCTTCAGAAGAAATGATCGTAAAACATGAATTTACGCTATAGACATCAATATGTGAAGCTATAAATTAAAAGAACACAGCTTTCATTGTTTGAAACTATTTGCATATTGTAAACCACGGAGTTGGACGTTAGTCAATAACTGTATAACAAAGAAAATTTACGCCTATTTGAGTGTAATACACGCACTTAGTCGGCGAGTGTAGTACATGCAATTGCGTGTAGTGAATTGATTCACTACACGCAAATTACGTGGGTGTAGTTGTTAAGATACTTCTGGCCTGTACTGTAGCAGCTGTATTATAGTATAGTAAAACCAGAAAGGTGTATTTATTTGTATAGTACATCTCATAACAATTTTCACTTGTTCTTAATTTATCACTTTTCTGTTTCATAGCCTGATTTCTTGATTGTTTTATTCAATTTTCTTACCTTTGCAGTGGAATAAAACAGGAGAGCGTATGACATCTTTGACCTGAGGTCCAGTGATTGTCCTAGATTTCCCCCTTCCACTATATTTTCAACTTCTTTGAGAACATCATCTCCATGGGGACAATTGACGATTTCCTCCAAATCTGGCGCCAGAGACAGAAAAATGCCAATACTACTTTTAGCATTTTCCAAAGCATCATTGAACCGTGCCTGAAATTCCAGGCGGGAAGATATTGTCAAAGGTTTTTGGATTTCCTCGAATGGAACCAAAGTAAGTCTTGACAATAACCTGAATTTGAAAAAGATAAAATAAAATTAATATATTAATGAATTTTAGGAACAACACACTTCGCCCGGATGTCCCTTTGACTACAAATTTGCAATATTCAATTGCAACATTGGTATTTTGATTGTCAGTTTGCTAAGAGCAATTTGCAATCGCTGTGGGAAATTTGCAGTCTGAAATTTCTGAAAGCACGGTTCGATTTTCAAATTAAACTTTTAAACAATTTCAAAAGTCACTAAAGTTCCCTAAAGTTTCTGTTTTTAGTTTTCGCAAAACTAGCCTTCAGTTATATAATTTCATGAATATACAGTAAATTATAAATACCGCAGTGATTTGCTGTAACTGTTTTTCATGTCTTTGAGGACATTTTCAGGGTTCATAGTAAGCAAAGGCATAGATTTTGCAGAACCATGGCCACGGCATGTAGTTCGTTCTACCTGAATCGATTAAAGAAATTCATGATGTATCAGTACTATATTTTACTGTGGAGACACTTACATAGCCTGAGAAAACAGACTCTTCTCGCGAAACTAACGTCTGAGCAACGAGCCAAGAAATTCCATACTGATGACGTCAGCGTCACAGAATAATTTAGACCATCGCGAGCGTGAATCATTTTCAAGATGGCGGACGAGAGCCGAAGTAAAGAGATTGCTGTGTTAAATCAAAGGCACCCAATGGTGAACTCGTGTATATTGGTTATATTGTCAGTGCAATGAGTTTCGGTGTGTCACAGATTTATAGTGTGAAATTGACGATAGTGTGACGCTTTACAAACAGTTTAAAGTTTTTAGTTTAGTTTATATTAACATTTCATAATTAGACTATAAATTAAGTCATATCAGTTCGAAATGCTATAATTTACTATAACTATGATGGTATGTGTATATGTCATTTGATCGAAATAGTGAATCATTTCGACTTACACTGGTGGGCTACCTTTGTTTACATTTTTTACATTCTCTGCATGCTTGCGTACTATGAACCAAAATGGCGGTTTTTGAGGAACTTCACCGTGTTCGTAGGAGTCTCACGTCTGTTAATCATTGCAGATTTTCAATCAAGTCACCGGTAATTTTAGGAAATTTACCTGTCTTCCAGAAAGTGTGGTGGAAATTGATGTCCGATCAAGGTACATGTATAGACTCAAATTTTGGCAAAAGGTAAAGCCAGTCGATTGGCTATGTCATCATCTTACTCGATATTTTCGTGAAAAACGCTCTAATGGCGCTGAAACGCCGTCACAACTTTAAAAGTAGCAATTAATACATATTAGTACAAAAAAGTTGTATTATTTACGAAAACTCTTGAAATACGGAGGGATGATTTAAAGCCACATACATTTACTGTAAATATGCAAATAAACTGGCCTTCACAGATAATGAACTTGGGCTTCCTGTGATAAAACTAAATTAATAATATATATTTGAGATATCGAGAGTGTTTCGACCTTTTTTAAAACTCGGACAACGACAATATTGACTAGATTCTTATACCATATATTCGCTACGGATTAGATTTGATTAAAAGTGGCCCACCGGCACTCAAACGTATGCGCATGTGCGTTAGTTGCTCAGCGTCCTAACAAGCCAGTAGATAACCGAAAGTCATTTGAGAGGATGCAGATGATCCTATTTGACAAAACTATGAACATTATGCAAAAGCTTATCTGCCCTGTTACGCGCATATCAGATTGTGCCACATGTTTATTCGTGACCCCGTTTTCCTTCTATAAATAATGATTGAACAGTATATATATCAGGTACTTTGGCATCTCGTCTCCCTGAATCGCAGACATTAAAAATTGCTACGCATCCACGAGTTAAAAACTGTCTCTATCGATTCGTCATAACGTGTCCAGAAACGAGGCTGCGTATCTCACATTCGAATGTGACAAGTTGATTTCCTTATATAAAATTAATATAGAAAATACAGTAGGTATATTATAAAGGTTTCTTCGAGACGATGAATATTCAAATTTGGAAGATCTAACACCAAACACCGCACATTTGCTGAATTAATCGCAAACGTTGACCGTTTAGATATTGATTAGTTTAGATATTGATTAGTTAACACCTTAGCGAGTGAGTGAGCGAGTGACACATTAGCATATTAAAACCCACTTACAATAACTATTATATTACAGCAACCACGAGTTAAAAAGTTACAAATCTGCATTCAGATCAGTTCGATGCACTCAACACACACAAATTCCTTTGTGGACGTGATGTCTTTGTTAATAGGCCAACAGGATCGGGAAAGTCCACTTTATTTTACGGCAAACGGCTCCGATCGCGAAGATGTTTGGCAAGCCATACTAAAGATTGCACATGGAAAATCAACGCTATTTTGATAGTTATTCGGATTCAACGTGTTAAAGCTTTTGAGAAAGCCATTCCTTTTCTTTAACCCTCGAAAACATTACTTGCAAAAGTATGAATTGTCAATAGATTTACGTCAAACGACAATTCTTTCAACAAACAAAGACACTCTTGAAATTCGTGTTGAGATGATAATTATCGTGACGAAGGGTCTCTAATAGATTCAGCACATAAAACGCAATGAATATCCATCGATAGCTAAATAATTCGGGATTCAGACAATCATGTTTACAAAGATTACACGCAAAACTCCACGCAACTTGAGTACTAAATTATTCATGTTTCAATTAACCAATCGGAATCACTACCCGGATCTGGGTAGCGCGACGTCATCAGTATGGAATTTCTTGGCTCTTTGCTCAGACATTAGTTTCACGGTATAGAGGAGCGAAACAACGTCTGTTTTCTCAGGCTAACACTTACAGGGCTCACTTGAGCATAATACCTGAAAAAAATGACATTCCAACAAAGACTGTGTGGACCAATAACTGCTAAGAATTCAAAAGTGGTATATAATTTTGTTCACAGAGTTTTTATGTTGGAATTCTTCAGGTATTGTTCAAATTCAGGATTTTTTTAATACCCACAATATGGCAGTGATACATACATGTAGGTTCCATGTAAAATTGACTTCTTCACAGAATGACTCATATTTTTAACTTTCTAAAATAAGAGCATGACAACACCATAATCTGATTGATAACACTTATGTAGATGTATATATACCTGATTGAAGACATTGACTACGACTTTTGAAATGGTTTTAAGGTCATCCGGATCTTCCCACCATATAGGAATGGTTCTAGTTCCCATCTTTTGCAACAGTCCAGCTACTGTACCCTCTGTGGAATTTCATAATTTGTGGATTAATTTCTTTATTCCACTGAATGATGCAATGTATATTAACCCATTCACTCCTACACCGGCCGCAAATTCCGTACTTGCTTTGAAAATTCATATTTTGTTCAATCTTTGTTGAATTACTCTGATTCTTTCCAAATCGAAAGATGACATACTATGTAATATGTGAAACCACGAACGTCTATATCAAATATGCAGTTTTCTGGGAAATAATCCACTTTCAAACAGCAGTTGACTCAAAATTGGTCATTTTTTTACGGTTTTGGAAAGGGCAAAAATCACTCCAGTTTAGGTGATTTTTTCCCCCTCAAATTCTATCTTTCACTTCAATATTAGTCAAACTTGTTGAAATCTAGTCTTTATGTGTTCTACTTTTGGCATTTTAAGCTTCTCAAACTAAAAACTGAATTTATTACAGCCCTTTCAAAGCACCTCACTTCATTTCAAAGAAAACACGACCCCCGATGCATTGTGGGAAAATGATTATATTTTCTCTTAAATATTTGGAGAGCCATGTCGTCCTACAGGCCAAATATTAGCTTCATCGCATTCGTAAATGAAGCTATATTTGAGAAATACCTCTGTAGGGTCTGAAAAAATCCAAATAAATCGGCCCCAAGGAATTTTGCAAATATATTCTCATTTTACCGCCAAATGAGCGGATCGATGAAAACTTCACAAAATGTCCTCAAATTCCCTTGGTTCTTCGAGAAAATACGGGTGAAAGCCATCGCAGGGCTTAATGATGCCCTCAGGCACCGTTTAAATGGCAAACATGGTTCGAAAACTCATCAAAATTGAAAAAATCCAAGATTCAAAAATCTCCACTTCCACGATTGATCAGCCATCTTGGAATCCAACACGAGTGAAAACAACGTGAGCCCTCTTTTAAAACACTTTCGAAACCTTTTCTGGCGGGTGGATTTTGTTTTATTATAAAAAAACAGCTTAAAATTGGAAAAAAGCCCAGTAGGCAATGGGTTAAATATTCATCTATTATTAGAATAATGTAGAATGTTATAAGAATAAATTAGCCTGTGTTGTCGGCAGAACAAAACCCTGGTTGATCAAGTTTATACACTTAGTTCTGATGTGTTTTTATGCTACCCAAACAAATTTTTCAAAAAATTATCCAACCACATTGTGAACATTATATATGTTTTGTGGTTCCTTTGCTCCACTTCAAGAAACATCAGCAGTCTCGGGACCACAAAATATACTGTTTCCCCGGTCTCAGTCAATAAGTGTCAAATCTATCCTTACCATATTTGTTGTGGTGTTCTGCAATGACAGAGAAGGCTGCCTTGACAGCAGTTGATTTAGCTGTTACTGGGCTGCCGATTGCAACTATTGGCGACATTTCTAATTTTTTCCCTGCAACATTATTCGAAAAATGGCAGGAGAGAGCTGTCCCTCCGATAATTAATAAAGCAGAGGTAAAGTTGGGTCCAGTGTAGATCTCTTCCAGCAAATTGATTACATCCTTAAGACTTTGTCCATGGTGGTCCAATTCTAAAAGAAATAAATTATTGTCATAATAGTTATTAGAAGCAAATTCACTTAAAGTGCCTATATCACCCATTATTCTATTATTATCAATATCGATTCTACAAAGGGTGAATAGTTGAATGATATACTACTGATACTTGAAACTAATCTTGACACGGAGTTCCTGTGTCGTTAGTGGACGAGTGAGACCTGGGCGCTTATAAGCTTGTCTAACTGAGATTTTGGATTTCACGGGCGATGATCCTCTGAACATGCAGTACTTTTGACCAGCGATACTTGCTCAAAAAGATACGATTTTATCGGTTACTTGTGGAATCTCGCTCTACTGTACTGGAACTCGCTTTTTACATCGTTTTACTTTATTTTATCAAGTCAAACTCTGATCTATTTATCGCTGCAAGCATACATCAAGGTCACAAACGACGTTTCAAGGGGAAGACAATGTGTTTTTATTAGGTTTTCAGCGCTATTGTGTGCTCAGTCACGTCCAGTTCCACAAATTATGGAGTACTTCTACAATCAATCAGATATTTATACCGAAACTGTTTATATTTCTTGTAAATTCATATTGATATTATCTACAACATGTATGGGCTATTACACTAATACTTTATTATGTCCTTATCCAATCAACAGGAAAAATGTAATCGTTGGAAGACAAACTTGAACTGCATATGCAAACAACATGTACATGCAGCTCTATCATCAAGACAGAGGCATGAACTCTTCTTCTCCAACATAAATTGTAAGGAGTTCATGGTCGCTAAATGCAAATCTCAATGTTTAGCATGCATCATACACCTCTTCTCCCCCTTTGAAAATTTAAATAAAACAAAAGTGCAGTTGACTCTCAGTCGTAAGCGACCACCTTGGGACGAAGAGAAATTCGTTGCAAGGGTGGTCGTTCAAAGAATGTCAGTATCATCCATACACGAATGATTAGATACAGTACGTCTGTTCGATACACATCAAAGAGAGTCAACAGTATTAAGGAAAATTAATATTTACATCCTGTTTTTTAATTTACCTTGGATTTTTACATTTGGTATATCCAGATAGCCATCAAGGACTGCATAACTGCTGCTTTCATGATCAATGAGTTCAGGCACCTTTCCTTCCATTTTGATGTGGGTTTTTTCTCCAAAAACCCAGAGGGGGGTTGGAATTTTCTTGAAGACCATAAAGCTATAATAATAAATTCAAAGTTATATCAACATTTCCGTAATGAACCAGCGCAGTATATTAAATGTTTGGGATGATTTAACAAAATATTATATACAATTATATATTCTGAAGGCTTAAGACGAGAGCCCTAAACAGGCAGGGGCAGATTCCAAGGGAGGGGTGCCGAGGAGGATGCTTGTAATTATATTTTACATAGTCATACGCTACATGTAATTAAAAAGTCTAAATAAATAGAGTTCCATAATGAGTGCATGTGACTACTACTGCTTGAGCAGTAGAACATAAAATAACTGTAAAAGTAAAGGTTTTTGTAGGATGTTATAGTTTGAAATAAGATAGTATGCTTTCTTTAACCAATAACTTTTGAATAGTTATTTATAGTAAGATCCTAGCTTCTGGTCTAAGCGCCCATGATATCAGGAATATGAAAATGTTTAAACAATCGTTATTATAGAAACTTGAAAAACAAAATGGGTGTACGTGTATTAGTTACTATATATACCTGGACAGGAAGAACTTGGCGGGTAGCACCCGTCATGTATTTGTCACAAATCGACTTCAGATACGGTGGAAGAAACTCTTGCTTAAATTTAAATCCGTTTGGATTTGTCCAGAGGCTCTTTGATTTTACTTTTCGTAAAATGTCTGATTGGCAAGACATCTCGCGATAAGTGATGTAGTAAGTATGACTGTAAAAAATAATAAACATGCACAACAATCAGAATATGTACAATCAATGTGTATAGTAACCCACATAAAGATTATCATCATCATTTTCATTGTTGTTAGAATTATGTGCGAGAGCAGGAAAATATTATGTAAGAGAAAGAACCCCCTTTAAATCATCAGCTGCTGATAATGCCAGTTTTAAAATCACCATTTGATTCTTTTGTCGAAAATTTAATTGTGTGCTCACATGTTCTGCATGCACTCAGACATTTCCGTTATTTCGATTCAGGCGTTAAAAATTAAGAGTACAAACACTAAAAGCATGCAACGTAAATAGTACTAAATAGCACTAATTGTTAGAGTGCAAACAATATAAGTGTGAAACAGTACTAAAAAGTGTTATTTTTTTGTTTTCTTTTGTTCAATTAGTGCTATTCAGTACTAATCAGTACTAAATAGTTAGTACTGTTTCACACTTATATTGTTTGCACTCTACTGAAATAAATAAGAGTTTAGTGAAGCGAGAGGACATATAAATATGCAAATACCTTTTTGTATTAGTTATTTTACACTTCCCTACGTAGTCTAATGATTTAAACTAGAAGCTTTATATCGTTACAGTTTTTTAGATGTAGACTCATTCAATATTAACATACAGTAGATTTGCGTCTTGTTGGATACCCCGATTGCTTGCTGCACTAGGTAATCATGTGCTTGCATTTAAATTGCGTCGCTAGTGAAAACCAGGCTCAAAGCTAATTGCTGGATTGTAGCAATAATCTTTGCTTTTATAGCACCTTTACTATTTATTAGTGTATTTTGTGTATAGATTCTATTTTTTCCCAAAGCAAATAACTGAATTTCACTTTTGAATATATAGAGGTTATTTACCGACTGGGAGGTCCGTACAGGGAAAAACTGTGCCTGAGGTCTTGAAAGTGCTGACCGAGGCCTAAGTCGGTAAATAAATTGTGTATTTTTTTCATAAACAAGCGAAAACTAAAACATTTCATGTCGCACGTACTCGCCGCCATTTTGTTTTCATCAATCTAAATCAATAGAATAAACGATTGTACGAGTATATTTTATTAGTGTCTTGTGTCTTTATTTTAGTCAAGTAGAATTTGGTCTTGTATCACGGTCGACTTGCTGCATGCGCTATTTACTAAATAGTACTAAATAGTGCTAATCAGCAGAAACAGTTATGCCCCTCGAGGACTCGAGGCTCAGTAAATATTCACCACTATTTACCTCCACTTCGGAGAATAATTGCTTAATATTATATGTAAGGTATAAAGTTTACTGGTTTTGTGCTTTGCTATTGAGGCTTGGATACCCCGATTGCTTGCTGCACTAGGTAATCATGTGCTTGCATTTAAATTGCGTCGCTAGTGAAAACCAGGCTCAAAGCTAATTGCTGGATTGTAGCAATAATCTTTGCTTTTATAGCACCTTTACTATTTATTAGTGTATTTTGTGTATAGATTCTATTTTTTTCCCAAAGCAAATAACTGAATTTCACTTTTGAATATATAGAGGTTATTGACCAAGCGTGAGGTCCGTACAGGAGAATATCAGTCAAGTTGTTTTTGGTTTTGTATGGACCGAGCCTTCTTAGGCAAGGATACCGGACCGCTCGCTAGCCAATCAGAGCGTGCGATTTAGATCGATACCGGCCCGGAAAAGAATACGCATGAATATGAATATAGCCTATGGAAAGATGCTGACCCAAAATCCTGATATGTACTGATTCAACTAGGGGGGTCATAGCTTACATGAAGGGGTGGGTCAAAAAATAAATTGAACACTTGAATTTTTTGGCCAATTTCCCAATTCCCCCCTTCCACCTAGCCTGAATTTCAGCCGTCTGCTCTGGGTCGTGTTTATTCCCGAGCGAGACGTCTGAATTCATTCGACCATAATGTCGTCCAGTGACGTAACACTATTTTACATTTATAATTTATGCTAATGTCTAAAAGTTGACCCTGCACGTCAGTCCAATTGCAAGTCTTCTGAATATTTTGATATAGAGTGTTTATTGTGTTGTATAGTTGTATTATAAAGGAAACGGATCGATATATTGATTGAGGAAGAGGCAAGGTTGATATCAATCGTTATTCTACCTCTGTAAATCGTGCCAATGGAAAATACAAAAATATGGCAGGATTATAGAAAACTAAAGAAAGAGACAAGGAGAGAATAGATATTTTTAATAATCACCATACAAACTCACTCAAAAGAACAGCGACAGATCTGATGGGAGCGAATCGAGAGCGAGCGAATCGACAACGCCAAAGTTCTGCGAACCAGTGATGGAACTGATTTACTTCAAGTCAGAAATTCAAGTACAATTCCTTAGTTTTAACACAGGGAGCCCAAGCATGGATTTTGTATAAAAATAAAAGTTGAAAATAAAGTGTTTTGTTTTTTTCACAGCTTTGTCTGCTTACTTAAAGTGCATATCAGGTCAACTATTTTTATTTTTTTAAACAATTGTTGATTACATGTTAAAAAGAATTCACGATAAAAAACCTCGAAATATATTTTTTATATATATTTTCCTTCATTATTTTTTGATGGATTGAATTTACGTAAAATACGCGAGTTGGGCTACCTGATTTATATTTCCGGCGCAGAGGGTATGGGAGATTGGGCACTAGTCGTGATGTCATTTTCGGGAGAGCAATCCTAGCAGATCGCATTCCGTCGTACTTTTCCTTGTGATACAGAGTGGCTTATAGCAAAATAATTAATCGAAATGCCTGAAAGATGTGTCGCTTATGGATGCTCAAATGAGCCGAGCAAGGAGAATGGTATCTCTATTCACAGAATTCCTTTCTTGAATGACGATAAACCAGAAGCAAAGCGAAGAAGAAAACTCTGGGTAAACTGGGTGAAAAGAAAGCGCGCAAAGTGGACGCCAACACATCTATCCGGTCTGTGCTCAAAGCACTTTCGTCCTGAGGATTTTGAAAGGATGTTTGTTGCATTACCAGGACAGACAAAGCGGTACAATCCCAGACTAAAAAGAGATGAGATCGGAATCGTCGCTATTCCTTCTATCGATAAAGTGGACGACGCTGACTCTCCTATGTCTGCTCGAAGTCGAAGAAAGGTGAGAGAACCCTTTGAGTCGGATTTTTATTAACAGTTGTATATTTTTAAATACTTTTTAAGTGTAAGAAATATACGCATGTCATATTGCAGATACTCAAAGAAGCATTAAATGGAAACGTACATGTAGAAACAAATTTCAAACAGCTGAAAGATGTCGATGTGAGCGTCGACTCTGTTGACGTTGCCAAGGAGACAGCTTTACCGACCCTGACAATTTCAGTGGAACCCGAAACACCGGTAAGAACTAATGATACATTTTACATTATAATCTACTTCAAAGTTGTAAGGACCGAAGTGAACGAGTACTCAAAAAATGCAGCTTCTGCACCGACACCAGATCAACACATAGGTGACTATAGGTGAATCATATTCTCTAGATAGTGAACAAAATTTGGACAATAATTATATATAGATCTGTTCTGTTTAATCTACAGGCATATACTAGCTGCAATACATTTCAACTACAACCTCAGCAGAGGTGTTAGAAAAAACGCTGATGGATCAACACAAGTGTCTGTTAGATACCCAAAATTCAAAAATGGAAGTGCCACAGTAAGAGATGTCGGAGTGACTGCAGAATACCCCATCAAATCGGGTACACCCTCAAAAATGCGTGGATACGGATACGCACATCAATCTAAATTATTGCACTGACATTTGTGGATACGTTGGCTATGTGGATACTTAGGATAAACTGAAGTTTCTAGATACATGGAT
>JAUPMF010013660.1:0-19738 GCA_031471435.1 Stomphia didemon | reverse complement strand
AAGTGTGCAGGGGATATGAAGGGGTTAGTGCAAGAACATAGTAAGTGACTTAGATTGAATATAAAATTCTCCCTACCCTTATGTAAGAAACTAGGAGATTACATTGGAAGTAGTTTGATGTTGATCAAAGTCACTTATGCTGTTCTTGCACTGACCCCTTCAGTTATTTGACTCAATATATGATTAACTTATATCCATAAATGGTTTAAAAATCTAGCAACCACAAACTGGTAGGTGCGCACTGATTGGCTAATTTAGCATAAACCACCACAGGTAGCCCAAACACCTTTTCTATTGGTTTTGTATGTAGCATAAAAAACGTATGTTTTGACATATTAAATTAAGAAAGAAATGTTAAATTAAGTTAGCAAACTGGCTCAATCTTGTCAAATTTAACGCTCAGCGTTTAAAAATTTCAAAGATCAAACAATTCGTCAGAATATATGTCACAGCTGAAAATTAAAGTCAAATGAAGGTCATCACTTTATGTGCGTACATCGCGAGCTATAGATGAACTCGGGACGTTGGAGAGCAACAAGAAAAGCAAAAGTCACACGAGCCAAAACGACATGAAAATGTCCATCGAGATCTCTCTAGGTACTCAATACTTTTTTGTACATCTTGTACACTTGGATATATATTTTGTACATTGAGACAATTTGAGAAGTGCGAGCGAGTTTAGGAGAAAGATGAGATTGAATCCTTACCTTGAAAACCATCAAATTGTCTGGTTCAGCTACCAAAATCCTTACGGAGAAAACAACTGTGCGAAAACTAGTACTTTTGTCCTCAATTTGGAACTCTATTTATCATAATTTGTCTGTTTATATTTAGTTACCTCGTCCCATCCTTTTCTCTCTCTTGTTGACCCCATCAAATTGGACCGGGAAGATCTGGGTCGAAAACTTTATTTTATTGGGGTTCCTGTGGTTTTACACAGGTAACCCAAGGTATTGGATAATTTTGAGGACGGCGATGTCGAGACAAACTAAATGACAAATCTTAACGAAATCTTTCACTTTGTGGCGTTTATTTAAAACGCGTCTTAATAGCGACAAGATCTAATCGGCTATTTCTGTACAAATAACCGCCAAAGATTATACAACTGACCAATAAAGATATACAAACTGAATCATCGGATAAAGCACGTGTGCGTATGATTAAGAGCGAAGATATGGAATATTGTGGCGGTGTGTCATACCGTAACAACCGAACTTTACAATCCCGCACGGTGATTGGACCACGCGCACAAAAGGAAGCCATTGAATAGTCGCGGTAAAGCCGGCTTTGCTTCCTTCATCGCACGGCAATAGCTTGACATCTATGACATGTAGAACTTTTCTGAGAGAAATCTCCATTCTGGACGTCGAATAAATACAATAATCCACAGCTTAAAGGTTCAGTGTATATTTTTGAAAGACAAACAAATTTGGTCAGAAGGTGTACTTGCTAGGGAAAGAAACATGGGAGGTTGACAGCCGGGGTATCCGATTACTCTAACGCACTAAAATACCACACCGTTTTAAATCCATGAATCTATTTGTATCTAAAAGCATTCAAACTTGATTTGGGCTTTTTTGAGATTTGTACTCGGAAAATTCGAAACTCTAGTTAACTTTAGCACTCAGTTAAAAAGTCAAGATGATTCGATATAAAGTGCTCTTAAGTATGTTGCAGGTGGAATATAAAGTGTATGACATGAAACCTTACTCCGGACACTTGTTTTCTTGCAAACTAAATATTAAATAAAAGTCAAAGTTGACACAGTTCTTTATAAATCATTTCGCTTGTTGTTTTGGTCCTCATTTTTCGTCACGTATGTTTACATTTCTTCTCAATACCTTTTGTGCTCGTCCATTTCTCTATTTGATAACTTTCAAACTCTTTCAGGGGATTTCTGACACATGTTTTAAAGGTATATAATGTGGAAAAGACCATTGTTTCTTTGTCTTTATTGGTTTTTAATTGAATCCGTTTTTGATATACACATTAGCCACAAGAATTCGTTCTTAGAAATAGTCTGATTTCTCTACAAAACGATCATATATCTACCGTACATTTCTCAAACTATGATGTTGTTGTTGTCAAAGTAGTCGCCGGAATTTCTTTCAAAACACAAATATTAAATAACTTTTACCAAATATATAACAGCAGTTTTTGAACATGAACTCTTAAGTTTGAAGTGTAAGCGAATATGTGACCAAAAATAGCAAAAAAACAGATCGTAAATAGACTAAATAGACGATGTCGCAGATATTTTAGCCTGATTTTCAGCACACGCTTCAATTGCACACGTTTTCCCCGAGTTAATGTATTGTAACTAGCGAATAATTCGTGTTCGTGGGGCAGTAAACATTTGACCCGAATTCTCTCCAAATTCACTGGACTTTCTTCAGGTAAACACACTTTATAATCTCGCACAAAAGAGGCCTTTTAAAGTGTTTTGTTCGAGGGAACAACCTTTGTCTGTAGTTCTACCGGGCTCCCTCAGGTGGCCTGGGTGGTGTTCGAAAGTGTAATTATCCGAACACAAAAAAATGACAACCTTTTCCCCCATCACCTGTAAATTCTCCCATGAAATAGCAAATTAGAGAACTCTTGTTCAACTTTTGTACTGCGGCTCCTTTGTAAATAATTCTTTTTCGTAACGACACTTCAAAGTTGTAGTCTTGTACAAGAGCCTCTTTATAGTCATGCAAGTTCGCTGAATGTGTTTCTTGACAGACGAGATGTTCTTTGTTTTCGCTTTTATTGAGCCTTAAGTATAACAACCAGGCCACTGTGTCTTCTCTGGAGTAAACAATGGATTCTAGAAGCAATAGAAGGCAAATAAGAAACACGAAACATACGGAGGGCATTCGCTTTCATTTAGGGTCTAGTTTGCTAAACTTGTAATGAAAATTTGCCGTTCTGTGGTGTACATGTATACAGAGTACTTAGTTGATGGTTAGTTCGGCAAAGACAGCGAGGAACTTGCTAAATATAGGTGATTGTTTTGATCCGGTTGGATTGAGAAGTCTCGCTATTGTTGCTTCTAACGATATTCTAAATGTGCAGTGATAAATTCTCCGTCAAAACAGATACAGCTAGAGTCAATAGGTCTAGTTAACTGGCCGCCTAGTTGCTTGTTGCTCTACCATGTTCACCACAATACGGCTAGAACAACTCTTGACATAGCGGCCAACATATACTGTGTATTTTACTTCGACCTAGTTCGTTGACAAAGTCTACACCATAATCTTCGCACCGTTGATTTAACCGAGCGAACCTATGCCTACACATAACTCAATGAAACTAGACACATTTTAGCTCAGACTTTGTGTGTTCTTTAAGCTTTTTTACAGCGGACAAGAGTCTTGGATATCAGTTCGACTATAAACGAAGCAGAATAGAAATATGAACAAGTGAACCCACTTACAATCAGCTTGGCTTCCAGAATTTATAATTCAAATCAAATGAAAGTTATGTGTATATACACGAAGCAAGTGTACTGTACGGCTACATGTCGATGGCCTAGATCTGATAACGCCCTACTGAGTGCATCAGTGATATGGCAAGAAATCGTGCCCGATAAAATACCTATACCAAAGGCACTAAAATTTAATTATACACGAACAACTATACAGTACAAGCTACCCAAGAAGCCTATACCTCGGTATTCACGCACGCATTTACACTGTCTGAGATTTTTTACATTTTCCATATATATTCTTACTACCTGACACAAATTTATCTTGCGTTGTTCGACATGTATACCACTCAGTTAGCCCTATGCTTCGAGGTGAACATTCAATTCAGTGGTACAACTTTTTATATGTATTCACAAATAATAACCACTATAAAATCTATGAAAAATATGCTGTAATGTCAAAGTTTTTTAATAGAGTTAATATCACACTTATGTGTAAATATTTGATGGTATTTCGATCGACTAATCATATGATTGTTGCTATTTGCAGTATACGCACAGTTTTTGCAAATGTATTTAGTTTTCTCGTGCCTGAGGCACGGAGCATACTATTCCTCTCATACTAAGTAGATCGAATCAAATGCTTCAAGTATACGTTTCAATTAAGCATTTGACAATTAAGTCCTACTGAACGATAAAAGACTTGAGAGGTCATATCTTAGCTAGCTCACACACAGAGAGACGCGCTAAATTGTTCTAGATAATCTAAACTCTAAAATCACTTTGATTGATTCTCCGTGAGTGCGTTTTCAGTACAAGCAATTTTGTGGTTCAATGAAATTACCAAAACGTTTAAATTATGATGTGGAGTTGATAGGAGAAAAACGCAAGCCTTTGGCTGTTAAAGAAGTCATTCAGTTTCCCTCGAATTTGTACTGCATGTATAAACGACATAGTATAATCGAGATAAAGAAAGTGATTTGTCGATTAAACCTCAAACTCGACTATTCCGTATTTATTCTTTCTTTGTTTGCACTTAATACAGTAAATTACACTTTTATCTTTACGGTTGGAGAAATTTCACCCCACGGGTAGTCGTTTGCCTTGATCTTCCTTCTATCGTCTGCTTATCTTCATATCAAGAGATCGGTTTATGCCAAGCTACGTCACTTTACCGTTAGATCAAGGACCGTACATCAACTGGATAAATTATCGACATCGACGCTTTCTAAGTGCCCAAACCCGGAGAATTAATAGTTCGTGGTAGAGTTAAGTGATAATCGCTTAAAGATAGAAGTATAGTACAACTATGTGTTCGTTTTGCCACTGGTTAAAAGGCGCTATGTTAAGATACACTTAGATAACTTTGAAAGGAATCATCAATCTTCTACCGCTTGTTTTCTCCCGCTCGCTTTGCAGTAAAAAAAACCGTTTCTTTTTAACCGTATTCATTACAAAATTCCCCTTGATTATATCGTCTTTATTTTGTGGACTTTTTACATACAGGATAGTAATTACAGATATTTTAACGCGCTATATACCTATTTAGTTTTTACATCCCTATCCGCTATTGTCATGGGCAGCTGGGTGCCAAAAAGCAAATTTAAAATCTCATAGAACTGAGCAATGTTTTCCCAAAATTCAGGATGTCTCAATGTGACCAGCCAGTAATTAGAAACGCAGTCAGTATGCCTCCAAAAATTAATATTTACACAGATCTAGTTTACTTAATTTTCGGGTATACAATTTCGAAGTTCCTCAATCTGTAACAAGTCCAAATTTACTTGTTTCAGAACGTAAATTTGCAACTGCATCGTGAATTAAATCTAATAAGGACCAATATAATCCTAGAGACTTTCGGAAGAGAGAAGAGAAATCTAATTCTCACATAATTGATTCTAAGGCCTTTTTAAAGAGATTGTTAGTACATGGGTAAAGAATGTTTTCAATTTTTTTATTGTTTTTCTAATTAATTCCAATTGAATCTCGCTAACGCCGGAAAACTTCAACGGTGGGAGACAAAAATACCCTTCAATGATGTTCATTGAGTTTTATTGGTTAGGTTATTGAAATGAAAGCAAAAACTGTACAATGACTCAATATGTTTGAGCGCGCGCGGAATAATTTGATTCTTGCGCCGGGTAAATAATTCTTTGTCGTCTTATTTATCCATACTCGCTCCAGATCAATTACACAAGTTGATGTTCTAATTCTTAATTAAAGAGTTGTTCATTAGCCCACCAGTTAAGTTTAGGAAGAGACAGCATATTCCTTGAAGTTTGGACTAATAAACCTTCGCCTACTTATCAATTTTGTGTAATCTTCGAAATATGAAATTTCATCAAAATTATATCTAAACAAACCAAGAATATTTTTTTAATTCGTACACCGTTTTAAACAAGGTTTTTTCAATTAATTTTAATTCACGCTTTTCTCAAGACATGTTCACAACAAAAACAAGCTAGTCTAAAAATCTGACAGATTTTTGAAATTAGTTTGTGTGATGTATATTTTTCTCGAACTTCTATATTTATTGAGGTGGGTATTAAATCTAAAGTGTTTTAATTATACTATCTTGTTTTAATAACACCTTTTAGACTCGAAGGAAAACATTAATTATGAATGAAAAGTTTATTTTCCAATACATACATTCCTGCCTCCATAACCTAGATCTACAATGGCTTCAAACGATATTTTTATCTCACACACTTAATATATATCGAGAATTTCCCCCGTCTTGAAATTCCGGTTAATTCTCACTTGCTTTGTCTGCGTTTCACACTTTAGATGCACCGTTTTTTTTGTCACAGACTGCCGTCAATAAAAAGGCGCGCGAAAAGCCCACTGTATGTCGGACGATGTTTATGATTGACGTATATGTGGAGCAGATATCGAATTTATTTTGGACCCATTCTTAGTTCTCAAAGTACACAAACCGTGTTCGATAAAGGATTACTTAACTCTAAGTCTATGAAGCACACTCTCTGGTTTCATTAAATACTTTAACAATCTTGATAAGAAAATGGCACAACGCATGGCTTGGTCCCTTTGTTTACAGGACTAAACCAATGTGATGTTAGGTCCATTTCGCCATCGCTTTTAATTCCAGTATTGTGAGACAATCGAGAATTATCAAGATTATACTAAAAGTACGGCATTGCTTTATTGATCTTATAGACTCCGATGAAAAAACTATCTTTTCCTAGGGGGAGGGAAGGGGATAAGAGGGACTCCAATTTAGTAAAAATGATTTTTCAATTTAGAAAAAAAAATTGAAAGTGACGGTTATTATGTAATTTAGTTTTTATCTTTTACGTTTGCTTAGTTCCGACCAGCAAAGTCAGTCAAATCACTTAAAAAAACGACACTCCTTATCTCTGACACACTATGGGAAATAACAGATTTTTTCTCGGCTGAAATCTATTTATCGGTTGACCTTCCGAAAGAACTATTGTTTGGCTATGATGATGGAGGTTACCGCCGAGCCCGAGGGTCCAGAACAAACCTTTCCTTTGTCGAACTCGCCATTAATTTGAGGTAGCGAGAAAGTTGCTTTTATATAAAAGAGATTCATCTTTATCAGCGAGGTGAAGAATGGATTGGACTCTTAAAACAGCGCCGAGAAATTCATTAGCGAACTTCATCCACAAAGACAACTTATAAATTGTATTCCGCCTAAATGTGCTACACGCGTGAAAACCAGACAAAAGCATCAGCCTAAAATCCAGTGAACTAAACAACAACTATTACCTTGTATCGCGTTTATGATATTTTAAATTGCTTACAAGGAAATCATATAATTTTCCCTGCAACGAGAGAAGAATACCGTTGATTTAGTAAATTATAGCTGTTAATTTTGTTTAATAAATATCGAAGAGATTTTTTTAACTGCCTAAATTAAATTGTTCTTGTGTATGATTGTGTGCTTCCGAGTTCGCGATAGTTCGATGACTTTCAGATAACATTTTGCGCTGTCCTGAAGTGTCTAAATGAAACTTGTTTGTGTTGCTTCTTGTCACTTTGTTGTCCTTTTAGTTGACTCCCGGAAAGTCCAAATGGCGGATTCCCCATTCTATCCGCAGAAAACCTGATAAAGATCTCAACCCTTTCCTCTGCAGTTCTTTTCACTTGTTTGTGTCTTACTTTGAGAGTCAAATAAATTATGGTTTTAAATTTCACTCCGCGCGATTATGCACTTTTAACCGCATACATACCGAGCCGCTACGCTGGTTTACGTATCTCCTTTTTACGTGTTATCTTATACTTCTAATTGATTCTGAAATTTCTGTAAATCTTTGTACAATGTGGTCAATCTGGCCTGTAAGATTACCTCTTAGTCTTTAGCCATTTCGCTCACTCAATCCCCGTAATAAACGAACGCCTTTCAGTCATATACCTGAAGCTATACATTCACATTACGATTTTTTACGACATTTTTGGGGGGTCTTTCGGTTCTTTTTTTGTTTGTATTATTTTTACAGTTTCTCCGTGTTTTATCGTGATGGTAATCAATAGCGATAAGACCAAAAAAGTGAATATCTAGTAACAGTTACGATGCCATTTCCATACCAAACGATATATCATTAATTCTATCAAAACTTCCCTAGTTTTTCTTATCAATCTTTGTCAAACTAAATATTAAATTTATTGCTTTAACAATGACGATTGATAAAAATGAACATTACTCGCTCCCGCAAAGTGTGATGAATTCGGAAGAAAAACGATATCCAAATTCATACACATCTCCCAAAGAAAGTACATTAGAACACTTCTTCTTTTTCCTTACTAAGATTTCGGATTTGTTTATAAAACATTTCTCTTATTTCATTCTCTTTGAGAGCTTTCTTTTTTGTTACACTGATGAAATAGTCTCCCAAAAGAACGAGTTCAAACGCATAAAATGCCGTTGTTTCTTACTTAGGTGTAAATTAACTGTAACTTAAAAATCTTCAATGCGGACTGATTAATCACTGCAGAATGATCAATACGTTTTCTCCCTTGACTGGTCTCTAGCACGGCCACCTGTAAATGATCATTATAATTGGTATATGTTGCTTCCTTCCCGATCTACTCGTTGCTCGACACGGTATAGGTTTAAATCAATTATCGACCAACAAAAAACACGCGGAGGAATAAAAAGAGTCGAGAAATACATGATGTTTTTTGCGGGTAGGAGTTAAGTCGAGTATGTACAGCAAGACTAGTCGATCATTTGAACGCTTGTGTGTGTTTACTACGGACTTCCACGCTTAATGACCTTGCAATTAATATTTTGACGGAATTAGAAATTCATTTAAGACCGTTTTCAAAGTGCTGTATGTGTTTGAGTTGTTTTTTATTTGTCAGTCCCTTGACGCAGGAAGTGAGCTTCAATGCGAAAACACAACCCATGGTTGGATTTCCTCTTCAAAATGGGAGCTGATGGCTAAACAAACGTTAGGACGTCATAGATTCCATTGAGCTTTTAATTATAGGAGCTTGATCACACTGCAACTGATTAAGAGATTAATACATTATAGCAAGAAAAACCAGAAAAACCAGAGAACAGGAAACGCTATACACAGGGGATTGCCCGGTCTGAAACAACATCATCGAACGCCCGCCCGCCACAAATATATATTTCCCCTCTAATTCAATGAGCTTTAAGGTTCATTTAAGCCCTGGGTGTTAAGATATTAGAACTGGACTATATAACAACATTGTACGGGCATGATTTGGTACAAGTTTCAGTTGCTCTTTTGGGGTTGATCAGTCATTGAGTCGGCCTTTGCGCTATGTTTGTTCGATGATTTTAAAGATCTTGTTTCTTTTTAATGTCGATTGTTTTGAGCTGTTTGGGGTTTAAGTTTTCTCCTGAGGGCCACCTGTGTTTCGCCGCCGATAATACGAGCTATAGGGCTAGCACGATGGCACAGGTGCCTGACACAACAACATTCATCGACCAATCACAGTGTGGGAACAACAATGGCACTTTGAGTTTGATTAACGGGACGTTCGAGTTGGCGCTCGATTTCCACCAATCAAGAGAGCGACCCGGTGTATTTCTTAGCTATTAGGCTGGCCAAGTATGATATAAGTTAGTATCATTCTGAAAGTCGTGTTATCCAACCATTCGATATTTACGAGACCGGCCGTAACAACCATCACAAAGAAACTGAACGCAGCTCAATCTCACTGCGTTAACCGCCACGATCGTCAAACCAGTCATGAGTTTCAGTCCTCAAGAAAGTCATCTATCAGCTAGCGACAAAAAGCGCACTCCTAAGTGTGCTCGGTGCAGGAATCATGGGTTCGACTCCATCTTGAAGGGTCACAAGGGATTCTGTCGCTGGAGGGACTGTCTGTGTCCTAAATGTATGCTGATAGCTGAGCGACAGAGAGTTCTAGCTGCACAAGTTGCTCTTCGTCGCCAGCAAATGCAAGAGCAGAGAGATCCTCTTCCTCCAGGGGACGTATTCACGGCTCTACACAGAGTCAACGAAGTCCATTCCCAAAGTCCTCCGCCAGAATCTCCAACACCAAACGATGAAAAAACAGGTTTAAAAATACCCAATTTATTCGTATTTTGTTCGTTTGAATTTTGGAGTGTTCGTGAAGGAAGATTTTTATCTTTCCATATTATTTGTCTTTATGACACTTAATTATTTTTAAAATGAAGAAGTATCATTGATACTTTACTAGAAAACTACTACTATATACTGTACTATTGTCGGGTTCTTTTTTACAATTTTAATATTTTTACTTGTTTTATTTGATAGCGTAATTTTTTTATGTTCTTACCTTGCTCTCTGAGAATCCTAAACTAGCCATTTATTGTACACATGCTATTTATTTTTTAATTGAAAAGACTAAAAAAAGACTAGCAGCGGAGAGAACTTACATCGATGATTGATGAGCAATAAGCCGTGAATAAAAATTATTAATTTTGCCACTAACTCCAAAATACAAGCGATACACGTTTATATCATCTACAGGAATTTTCTTGAATCTTTCTCGTTCTCTAGTAAAACTGCTTTTGATACAACGAACTGTTATCCTTATGGTATTTAAAATCTATAAGCACTAGCCCTCATACCGTTCGCATCTGGCCAATTCGATCGTAAAACCCAATCATGGTTTTAACAAAAAGAAAAAAAGCTGAATAGACCAGTTTTTTAAATTGGCGCACGCTCACGATTTATGCGGATTTTATCATAAGGAAACAACTGGGTATTTTTGGGTTGAATAGTGCGCTTCACTATTCCACATGTAGATTTATTTCTCTGAGAGTCATCACGGCATGAGTTGGTTTAATAAACTGACTCTTCACCAAATTAAAATATTTCGTATACAAGAACATTAAGTAAATATATCTCGCGCGCTGCTTCACGTCTAGGGCCTCCACTCTTTCCTGAACAGGCAAGTCTTTTTCAAGTCGTTAATGATATCATTTCCTTCTTTTTCCTTCACAGAAATAAAAAAAGAGGCCACTTCGCCTATCGATGAGTCTTACTCAGAAACAGAGCCTACGACATACTCATCACTTTCTCATCTCTCAGGTATACATAACTTTATTGCATTCAGTTCTAGCCTGCTGCGATCTGTACACACTGTGTCTTTTCTAATGTCCCCATAAAAAGTGTTCCCGCGCGCGTTAGAATCTAAAATTACAAGTTAGCTACTTTTTAACGATGTAAAGGTGACAGATACGCAGCGAAAACGAAGTCAACGTATAGTACGTCACAAAAGATGAGCAACGGGCCCGCACGAATCTATAGCTGTATATCTTGTCTCTCTAATCATTTGGCTGACATGTCACGGACACACAGCTGTAATATTCAGTTAGTAGAAGAAAGGGATATTTTTTCACGATTTGATGAAGAATTGGGGCATAAGGGCGGAAATGGGGCCCAATGCTGAGTATCGTAATCAATCGCGAGAGGAAAGATGTAATGTCTGTAATTTGCATAGATAAGATAGAGGGGAAAGCAATTTGGTTTTTTCTTCACCTGACAAAGAAAGTTTTCACTTGATTAAAATAATACAAGCAAGCTTCCTTTAATTAAGTCCAAATTTGTTTCCGAGGGGGAGAGAGTAATCAAATTGGTGGAAATTAATCCAGATGAAGCCATTTTACTTGTGTTGCAAGGAAAGCCGAGCACGGCCTCTTGAAATGCAGTCAAACGTGATCCCGCGTGAACACGCATGCCGTCGGTCAGGTATTAATAGTGATTGCCTTCTTTTCGCAGAATCACAGCGCGTTGCACTCGTTGGAGCTCACACGAAAGATGCTCATCCGGACTGCACTTGTTCTGCCTTCCGCCCTTTTGCAAACGCTTACACTCCCCATGGTCCAGGTAAGCCTTATTTCCTCTCTTTGCAGAATGTTTTTGTTGTTATTCCTTTTTATTGAATAAACGTCAGGACCCAACACTGAACACTGCCCACACCACACACCGAGCTTTTCGCGCGTCTTTTGACACTTGTTTACGCTTGAATTACTCTCAATTCCCAATTCGGAGTCCTAATTGTTAATTCGAATCCGCCTCCGCTATGTATGATTATATGAGAAATTACTTGTCTCGAACTTCCCTTCATTGATAGTGTGATTAATACACCGAGAAAATCTAAAAGTGACACCAGCGATGACAGATTGACAGAGATGCAACTCAGGCGTTTTCAGATAAGAAACGCCGATCGGTGCTTAGCAGTATCCATTGGGCTCTGAAAGAGCGCTGTTTCAGCCTTTATCTCGCATGCGGTAATTTGGGCCATCTCATGCAATATCTTTACAGGGATTTCAAACTGCATCCATCTTCAACAAAAGTTCGCCATCTGGTATACCAAAAGCGCAGATTTCACAGTGGCGCATAGCAAAACCTAATTTCTCTCCTCTTTCTCCTCTTGGGAAGTAGACTATCAATTATCTACAACGAGCATTTCCTTGAGGACACCTAGCTCACACGTAGTTTGGTCATGTTTTGTCAATCGTAACTATTTTGGGAAGATGACAAATTAGTGGAAAGGAACTCCAATCCATTCCTTCATTTCCGCACTTCCAAATTCGCTACTGTATGCTGTAACGACTTAAAAGAGGCAACTCCAGATCATAATATATTGTATCAAGTCGCGATTTCAAAAATATAATTTTTTTTTATTCTTCATGGTTTTCGCTCAGTGGTATATTTTATCATATGTGTTATTATTTGTTACATCAATATCACAATCTATCGCGATAGTTTTTATTATTTAGTTTTTTCTCTCGAGTCCACTGACACAGATGATAAGGAAGAACACAATATCTCGTCTTCAAATCCTTAAAAATCCTTAGAGTTTCAATGGAACGTGTTATCAATGCGTTAATCTCATGCCCGTAAAGAGCGGGTAGAAATCAGTGAAAGGGAGAAACGTCAAGTCTCGAAAAAAGATCCACTTTCATCTGTGTATCCTTTTCCAAAACCGATGACTAGAATGATCCGCCCCTGAGCAAACCAACACCACTATACTCGCATCTCAGTTTTCTCTCCGCTGTATCTAAGGACAGAAAAAAACACCTCAAAACCTTCACGGCTGAAAAACGAAGAAGCTTTCTGCTATCCAGGAGATATTTCTGTAGTTTCGCGATCAGATAAAGTTGTAAATGCTTTCTAGGGCAGACAGCTTCCATCTGTTAGTGTGTCGAACCCTCTGCGGTGTTTCTATAGTTCGACTATCGGCGGAATCAAAAAGGGAGAACCAAAGTCGTCGTTTTAAGGTTTAATTTCAAAACTTTGAGCGAGATAAGACACATGTTTACCACACAAAGACACGAAAAACGAACAGCGATTTTCACACTGACTGCTAGACAGTTCGCCGGCATTGCTAAAGCGGCCATACGTCTCTCAATGTCTTTCCAATGCTAGGTTGCTAACTTATTTGGGCTTATTGCAGGTATGAAGCGAAAGTGTCCATCGGATTTACAGAACGAAGGTCCCCATAACTACAGCGTAAATGCCATGATGTCCGAAAGCATCCACGAGAAACGCCGACGCTCGTACAACGAATGCGAAGCGACAGACAAGCCAACGTTCTCGATGTTTCAAATGCCGCCTTTTTCTCACCGCCGCTCGTCACCAATAGAGCTTCTCATGAGAATCTTCCCAAAAATTAAAGTCAGCGTTTTACAGCTTATTCTCCAGTCCTGCGGCAATGATGTTGTTCAAACCATCGAGGAAGTCCTAGCTAAGTGTAAGAGCGACCCTACTATCTTGGCCGACACGAGCCCTTGGTCAAGACCACCTTTACTAGACGATGTGTACAGGGACTTCAGGGCTTTGAGACCAGACAGCTACAAGTTTGTGCGAAGTCCAGACTCATTCATGGCCAGCACTAAATCGGCTTTCACACCTATTTCGCCGTTCTCAAAGTCGCCATTCCTCCCAACGTCTAGTTCGCCACACATTGCATTCTCCATGGATGGAGTTCGAAGCAAAGACAGTACAGTTCCAATTTCGTTTTTCCTCGAACCTCGTATGAACACTGCGGCACTAGCGAATCTCTCCAGGGACAAACCCAAATCAAAAGAAACCATAGATATTTCTTCTCAAAGAAAACTGAGCCAAAATTCAGAGGACAACGAGAAGGAAAAGTAGGAGTTGAATTCGCGCGACTTTCACGGCCATTTCTCGATGGTTTGCTTGGTGACTTTTTAAAAATAACCATTTAGTGTTGTCGTATTTTATTTGGTACACATGTAATCTTTAAAGGTGACTTTTTATAGTCAAACCAACCACATTTGTCTCATAAGCGCGCCAAGTTTTACGGCGCGAAAATGTAAGTATACAGTAAGCACACAGTTTGGAAAACAACTCGTGTCTTCCAAGACAAGTATGTTTAGAATTTAGAAATAAAGGTGTACAGAGAAACATTAGAAACCATAACTATAAACTCTGGAGTATAATGACTTACACACAAATTTCATTACAAATTTTTCTTTGAAATTGAAAGGAATTAAACAATCTGACAAACTGCCTTTGTACTAAAAATCATCGTAGGACTCTTCGGATAGTTGAGTTTCACGCTCACGGCTATATTATAATTTCCCTACAACCTACTTTATTGTGGCTGGGAAACTGGCGTTTATAATACATCACGTATTTGAATTGCTCATTTTAGTGACGAATGGTTTTGGTATAATATTGTAAATAAGCGATGAAATGATATTCAAAGTTTGAGTCAAAGCAAGCGATCACCATATCGTTTTTTTTAATGTTGTTATTGTGTTTAGCATGATATTTTGCTAGTGATATTGACCATCGAAGTCTTCTTGAATGCTTAGACCAGTTCATAGGATAACGACGGGAGAAGACTAGGAGAAAAGTCACTTATAAACACAATAACTAAGTTGTAAACACGACTAATACAATACGCTCACATCATCGGCCCCCAAAAAGACTTTATATTAAAGAGATTTCGAATGCTGTCAACGCCTCTCCGGTAAAATTCTCAACAGTTCACAGTTTAACATTCTAAATAGCGTCAATCTCCAGTCAAATTTCCCTTGTTTCAAGTGAAAAAACCCGAACTTGATTATTAACAAGACGCGCGAGCGACTAGCCGTCTTCAGACGAAATTTTCAAGTCTCGATCGTGCTTCAAGGCAGTTCAAACAATAACACATCCCCCTATCTTAACTTGAAATATGAATGGATCACGGACAAATTAAAAGTCGTCGGTGGCTTTGTGAAAGTGAACCACCTTGGGAGAGATTGGAAAGTTATTGGTCCAAATCCTTCGTGTGATCAAACCATTAAACGAACCAAGAATACCCAAAGTTTAAAATAAATTGTGGCGTCTTATAGTTCTTCAGAGAAAGTCCTTTTATTCGGAGTCAAACTTGAAGCAAATCCATTCAGGATATTCAAGGTTACACGTAATTTTAAATGACTCCAAATAAGTTATATCTGTCGATTTGGAGTTTCTAATATATTCTTTTACCCCGAACGACGGGTTTCAAAATCATGAATCTGGTGCCAGTAAAAAGAGCATCGATTAATGAGTAAATCGTTAATTGTCTAAATGCACAGACCACGAAAAACCACGAAAATCTAGTCGACGCGGCCGTGTATATGGATTCTCCGCGTTTACCTGCTCGCGCCGGAAATTATATACCAGCGATCAATACTTACGCCAATAACGCCCTTAATTTATATTACCCATGCAGGTGTACTATTCAGAGATCCACTTGTTCGTGAGCTAGGTATTATTTTCAACGCGCAGTTCAGCTGCCCTTCCTATCCAATACCCCGTTCCTTTGTCTCCTAGTTTAATAGCGATAAAATGACCTATTCCTATCATATTAGCATTTCGCCTTCAATTGTAATGAGCTAGAGTGTTGTTTTAGCTTCAGAGTGTAAATTTGAGACTCGCGCTCCGAATTAAAAGCGATAGAATATATGAAAAACGAGTCATTATAAAGACATCACTTATTTCAAATCTGCCTGAAAAAAATATCCATTAGGTATTATATCGATCTGGTCTATGAATTATAGCCACGATAAACACGTCTTAAGACTTGTTATACATGCACTGTTCGTACCGGAAAAGGATGCAGAACTTCATTGTTCTTTCATATGAATAGCCGATGTATATTCGCGCTGTGTTATAGAAGACAAATTGCATTTCAAGCCTCTAAGTTTCAAACAATCGCAAGTTGATCATTCAAATCTGCATGAGAACGAACCAAATTGAAAGCATTTGCCTCGCACAACAGTCTCAATTTCTATATCTTCGAAATTAATGCTATAATTCATCTGTTTGAAAACACGAGTTTGTTATTTTTTACTCAAATCCTGAAAAAAATTAAAGATCACAAAAACGATGTGTTTTCAGTTTATCTATAGTTTGTCGTAATACCCGCATATTTTCTTCATATCAAAGCCTAACCAAAAGACATAACGAATAACTTTTTAATGTGAAGTTTGGGTCAAGATGTTCCGAATGGCTAACTAACATAAGGAAATGATTTGAGAAACAACGTGGTTTGTGGTAAAATGCCTTCAGCCGTTTGTACAATACCACCAGTATCTCCGGTGATACCCAGAATTTACCGTAATCTCCAGCCTCGGCAGTTCTCAATGCATATATAAACCCTTACAGTCCACAAAGGCGTAGAAAGTGCGCTGCAAAGACTACACTTTAAATGATGTCTGGATATGTTTTGCTTATCGTATAGTAATTTAGACTCTCCATTCTTATTCAATGAAATCGTAGTCTCATTCTACTTTGAAAAGCAATTGTACAGCGTTCAGTATCTCGTTATAAATTCGATTCTTAAGCAGTGACAAACGTTGAACGAGTATAAAAGTGACGAAAAGTATAGAAGTTAAAAATTACTTGCAAAAATAAGCTCAACATTTATAATCAAGGTTGAAATATGCAACAAAAAAGTTTAAAAATACATATCACACCTGATTAAAACCTTCCTTCAATTCAGTATTATTCAATATTTTTACGAAACAATTGTTTATACGTTGAAAGAAATGCATAATGAACACATTATGTATTATATAGTCAGCGAAAACATAGCCCTTAGTTTCAAATTCTAACACGATTTTGAAGTTTCACCTGCTTTGATCGGGCGAGAACAATCTCAAATTAGTGGTATTTTTGTCTTTATTGAGTCGTGTTAGCAATGCGGTTACTGTGAGCGTATTGACAGTTACTGTCTCGAATTTAGATTATGCGTTGTCTGCCGGCAAAGAGATAAAAAGCTACTTTGAATTCACATTAGCGTAAATTCACAGTTTCTTGTTATATTGTATCACTCGCATTCGATATCTCGAAATTCAACCGTAAAAATAGAAAAACACGTTTATTTACACTGTGATAGCAATCGCTGTTTCCTTCCCCACGGCGAATTTGCCGAACAGTTCTTTCACCTTTGTTGAAATAAAATTGAGGGAAACACTCACATGAGAGAACTATAGAGTGAGTTATTCTTGTGAGGAATACGGGCGAAATCCCTGCTAAAGATAAATCTTTTTGAGCCATATCAATCATGAAGACAAGTGTGTGTTTACGGGCGGTGGAGAAAAGTACTAAATCTCTTCCTTGTAGCGCCTTCGGTCTTATTTCAAATAGAAATTAATTATAAAAACCGGAGAAGTTTCTGTGTAAACTAGAGATGCATTAGAACTGCTCCAGAGTAAACAAACCCCATGATCTTGACAAATTTCACAATGAAAGAACAATCATAAAAGCAGTCACTGCCACGGACAAGAGCAGGTGTGAGCTTGAAAATGCGCTTCAAGGGGGGGTTTATGAAGTCATCAAATTCTAATGTTGACAGCTAATATTACTTCGGCGCTGTATCACTCGTGACATTAAACTTGCAAACCGGTTTGACAATTCCACGTACTTATGTAATATACCGAGCAGGAAACACAAGGTTACTGATCTGAAAGATTCCAAGAGTAGCAAAGAAATATTACACAGGTTTAATGAGGATGTTTGGATCATTTAGCTCTAAGCCGGATGAAAAGTTCGATTGTTTTCTATGGGGTTTAATAGCATTCATCACTCCTTGGCCTATTCTCGTTAAATTTAAATCACACAGCAAACGAATTGGGGCGGAAATGCGCACGATGTTGACGTTGTCAAACATTGTGTTTCTAACCAAAAGGACATTGGTAAATAAGTTGTCGGTTCGGTTACAAATCGAAGACTAGTTTAATCCCTTAAAAGTGGAAACATTACCGATACCAAAACCTCGCTTTAACAGAAGTCTGACTTCGTGTATTTAGTGTGAAAGGGAGAAAAGACACATGGATTAATTTATCTGCGGCAGCTGAATTTGTTTTTCACTGAAACATTATCAAAACAGCGGGGTATTTACAAGTTATCCGGACAATTTGGTCTCTTTTGAATGCGTAATTAGAACTAGAATAAATTGTAGTCATTAACTTGACACACACATTGTCAAAAAGACTATTTTAGATTCATAACTTGTCGAAGTTTGGAGTGTCAAAACATAACAAAAATACGGCGATGTCTAGGGAATATTTGGAAGCCTTTAAAATGTGTTCCCGAAGTCTGATGCTCTATCCTTTTTAAGCCGGCTTCGCCAAGGAGATATTGATGGTTCTTTCAATGTAATGATATTAGAAAATCGAGAAAAGGGCAACCATATCATATAATGCCTAGGGGATATGAATAGGATTCGGCGAGGTAGCTAATACGGATTGCTCAAGATGTTATCTCATCCATCTTCACCTTTTTATACTAGTTACATGTATTAGTTTTAATTGGATAATGATTATGCTCAGGTTTTCTATAGTTCCTAAGCTTAAAGACGGTAGTTTGAATTGTATAGCTTGGGCGAGTGTTCAGACCGTATTTCCGTGTAGTAAAGATTGCCTAACAGCATGAGTTATTGGACTTGTCAAAAGTAAAAATTATTCCACAAATACTATCAACAAGACAATGGCCATTTTATCTATTGATTAGGAATTGTAACGGAAACACACAAGACGTTGTTACAGATGTTATTGATGCGTGGTGGTGTTGAGATAATAGTCGAGAGGACGCCCTAACGGCTAATGGAATAGCTCCAGCATCGCCACCACCACCAACTGCTCTTCTACATACACCAGGCTAATATCAGTAAAATACACGCTGCACTTTTAACACCGTATGATACCCCTGTATAGCCCTCTCGCGTGTCAACAAGTCGAATTACAAGTCGTGGGAATTTTTTTCGGATTTTTTGAATGTGAGATTTGGTCGTGTATTTTACGTGTTGGACTACCTGTGGCGTGGTTATGCGGTCGGCGTGGCCGTTATGAGGCAATTGTGTCGTTCTAATGATTTCCTTATCTCTCGATACTCTATGGGCCACAGAATTGAAATTGGGAAACATACTACCGGGTCTCTCAGAACTGCAACGTTTTTTTTACTTTAAGGTGGCATTTTCATTAGACTGGATTACCTGTGGTTGCTGTGGTAAATCCTTTTCCAACCCATAAAGATTACGACACTCGATAACTATAAATCTTGTAGATATGTCTTTAATATTAGCGCGTAATGATATCACAAGAGTGCGGTTTGAATTGAGGGATGTTTGATGCGACGGTATACCTGTTGTTTATAGATGTACTTGAAACATGGCGGTTGATTTATGAACCACAATGCTTTGCAAATAATTGAGTTACTGTATCTAGTTTGGGAACCCTGTGTTGTCGTTGTTAGGATATTTCGTTTTTGTGGTTGTTTTTCCGCTCCGTGTTCGGTAAAAAAATAAAATAAAAAAGTGAACTACACTGCTGTTTTTTTTTATAAGAGATAACGTTGGTTACATCACATCATGGGCACA
>JAUPMF010013549.1:268-14337 GCA_031471435.1 Stomphia didemon | reverse complement strand
CTGTTTTGCAAGGTTTCTCAGCGGACTTCAGAAACGGACTAAAAATATAACACAGCCACTTTCAGTTATTCCTACAGGACGACCAGACTTTGTCAACCCATTAAGAATACCTGTAAACACGGAAAACGCCGCTCACTTTTATCCTTAGTGGCGTTGTTTGGTTGGCGAGTTGCAGCGTTTACTTTGCTCTTTTCGCTGGCGGCTTTGGATATCCGAACTGCATTACACAACGGTCCTCGTGAAAGTAATGTCAGTTGAGAAGAGAAATTTCATTAACCACGGAAGAGAGATTTCTTTAATAATTGCTTTCTTAATAACTTAAGTAAGTCAATTGTCATAGATGTCGAATGCTCGAGACAAGCCAGGCGCAGGTGGTGGGGTATTCATATATGGTTCAACTGGAACCGTCCTCTAAGAGCCAATAACACACATCACATTCAACTACATGAATAATTGCTCGTCCGCATATCCAGAAACACCAATATATCACAGCGACAACACCGAGAGATAACGCCACTAAATTTAGTATTTAACTCGAAAGATGGACATGAATACCACATTGATGACACAGAGATCAGAATACTAATGATGAGGCAGTGAAGACCCAGAGTTTTTGTCGTCTCACTCGACACAATGGGTCTCGTCTAATAACAATCGCTTTGGTTTTCAAGCACCAAGTTAACTTGATAAAATGGTCCGCGAAATCATTTGGCGTTGTCGCTCTTTTCACCTGCGTGTAAGCAAACAAACCCAATGAATTTTGAATTACTTATCACGATTGAAGAAAATAACTGGTTTTTCTTCAGTAATGAGCCAAGCAACAAAGTGAAAAGCACCCGAAAAGATTTGAAAGTTTGCATGTAAACCGCGCCGGCTTTCAAAGTGCGTGCACCACCTCTCTTGAGTATCCTAACCCACCCAGAAGCTATCTAACCCTCTCTTTCTCTCTTTGGCAAATACATTAAACACATACATTAAGAGACGCACAAAATGGTGTTTACACTGAAACAGAATATTTATTGGTGTACACCATGCAAAACGAACCGACACACAACAGCCGATGATGGCGCGGATGAAATTCTAAAGACGATTAGCATAAGAAGTGACATAATCGTTTGAAATTCCTCTTTGCCTGACCAGGGGGTAACCTTACTGCTTTGGCGATGCGCATTTGGCTCAACCGTCGAAAATATCATTTGTTTTCATAGACAACAGCAACCATGGCTCAATTAACAAATTGTTAAATGTATATGAGTGTCAATCACAAGACCAGAGAACTGCTGAACCGCTGTACGCTGTTACTGTTGACGCATTGTACTTCAGTTGAGTTTTTTTCTCTGTCATGTCAAGTCTTCTAAGACGAGATGATGGTGTAATTGCAAGCCTTACATGTCGGATGTTTGAGAAAATCTAGGTGAAGTCCACCTCTAAACATACATTAAATGCTTTGTTTATGTCTGTAGGATATTCATTATTCCATAAGCTGAGGCGGGAACCTCGGATCGGCTTGACACCGCCTATGATCTTAAAAATGTTCCCAAAATTGCGTTGCCTGAGGCAGAAAAGCACTTTAGTCTGAACTAAACAATGTTAGTATACTTCATAAAGGTAGTGCGCGGGATGATTGTTCCCTAAAGGAACGCATGTGCTTTTTTAAAGCATCTAACCAAATTCAGTAATTGAATTATGATGAGAAAAGTCACTACTTTTCATGGATAATGCATTGTCAACCTTAAAGCTATTCATTTTTTATTAATATTTATTATTTAATATTTTTTATTTTTGTATTACTATTATTTTATATTTCTTTACTTTTTTATATTATATTATATTTATTATATTATATTTTTTCTAAATGAAAACTGGTCTTGTAATGTATTTATACTTTTAATTACGCGCGCGAAATGCTTAGAAATAAACGACGAAAGCGCTTAGAAGATTGTGACTACAGTTGGACTTATCAGTAAAGTCAAGGGTTGCACTATAGTTGTATATATTGATTGGCCTGTTATCCATTAATATATTTTTGCTAATCACAATAGCTACAATGGCTGAAAAAAATAAATTCGATTACAATGAGTCAAAGAAAAACCACGGGAACTTATTATAAGCTGATCACAAGGACGAGAATTTAGCCAAAGTAAAGCCGGAGTACTGTTCTTCTTCTACGTGTAACATGTGCCCAAAGGTATGTTTAATAGATGAGCTACCGGGGGCAATTTAGTCAAATCAAAATAAACCATAAATCAAAATAACACAGAATTGTAAGCAAAACCATAAACATTGGAGAAAACAATATCCTTGGTGGCCAAAGTATGCCCGACTGGCTAGGATCAACCACTGTTAAAACCGGCCTAGAATACTGATATCAAAGCCTCATACACGTCAATTTTTAGAACGTACCAAGAAACAAAGTAGTTCTACTTACCAAGGACAATGTTTTAAACCTCTGACCAAGTCTGTACTTGAAAAACACAGTTCCCGATATTTGACTTCTTAAATTGATTTTCTTTCCAAGTATTTGCCGCGAAGTGAACTGTGAAGTGAGCGGCAAGACTTGTACTTTGGTCGACGTACTTTGGCTTTTACTTTACAATTCAGTTTGAACACGTTTAGTACTGGTCGAAGTAATAAATGAAGTGATGTCCGGGTACCTGTTGTATCCTATGTGTTCACGGTAGAGGGGCGGACTGAACACTATACGGTACATTGGCGCAGCGATGTTTTGCCCAAGGAGCTTGGAAAATGCCATGCATTAAAAAAACTTTAGAAATTTCTGCCCATTAGAAAATACTGGCTTGAGAATTGAAATTAAACGACCCTAAGGGAATCACTTTAATTACTACACTGAAAACAATTTAATTGTCGGTAAAAATGATTTGTCTGTGGATTTCTTTGGGACATTTTCACTTTCTCTCTCAAAAAATAGGAATCGAACAACTTTTAAACATCTTCAAGTTAAAGTAGAACTTAAGTTTATACTTGATTCTAATGTTCTCGTAAAATTTACCCTTCCTGGGCGAAATAAGTGTTCATTTACACGTGAATAGAACGAGTTGTGTTCACCCACTGTAGCCACCAGCACCATTTCGTTTCTCTCCGACCCAAAAGTTATCATTAATATTATATTAATGTCACGTTCAATGTTCAAGTTACCACGAAAAAGAAATCTTCATAACATTGATGATTACATGTACTATACTCACCTGAAAACGGTCGGTTCCGTTTAACACCACTTCATCATTCAATCGACTATTTAACGTAGCTCCGGCACTTTGATTAGAATGCAAAGAACTTGATGATTATAAACTCTTACCGAAGAATTCAATCAAAACAACTCTTAGAAATCAAGGCTCCGGATAAAGAAATGACAGTTATTGGTGTAGTCTTTCTTTTGTTTGGCTTTCTCAATGCTCTGACTAGAAATCACAGTACACGTGTTTTCAGGTTCTAACTTCATCTAACTCGTCTTTTTTGGTGAGGAAAGACATCGCTTCTTGTTTACGGTTTTAAATGCAGCACTCGTTGTGTAAGAACGGTTCTTTGTAGAACGTGATTCAGTTTGAATATACTGCGATCAAAGAAGTCTTAGATGGAGAGTGGTGCAAGAAAACAGGTTATTCTAATAAGCGAATCGGTTCAGAATCTTATTGTTTTCCATCGCAAGAAAGGCATCGTTAGTTTTTTACTGTTTGCTCGGGAATATATATTACTATTGATCCAGGCGGTAAAAATGTGCGCCCGGTTTTCTCGTTTCACGTTTGTTTACCAAACAAAAAACATCGGAAATATTACTGAAATTGTCAACTTTAGTCTTTCAGCTGCGTGGATTCAGAAGCAGATAACACTCATGTATCGTTTGGTGTTGCTTTTGTATTGTTTCTAGTTCATATAGAATCTAAGAAACTGATTTTCCTGTCATTCAGTAACTATTCAACTCTAAATACAGCGTGAGATCGGGTTTTCTAAATTGAAATGCAACTGTACGGAGAAAACTCTAGATTTACAAAGTCTACAAGCCATCATTAAAAATGGATTGTTTGAGGAATAGAAGTGAAGGCAACCTATTGTTGGACTCGTTTAATTTCCTATAAATAAGCTATTAAATTCAAGGCATTTAAAGTTACAGGATCAAACAATTAACTCTATTTCCGAGCTGTCTCTGCAATAATTCAAACCACGCTGCCTTCCATTGTTGAGTGACTTAATGTTTGGCACAAATGAACTATTGTACGATTGATGAGTTGACGTGCATTGGCCGTTATGTGGCCAACACCGCATTATCTACAATTTAAGAGTCGGGAAGCAATTTGACTTTTCTATCTGATGTTTAAACTCGGCGGTGGCTATATTTTTGGTAGATCAACATTAGAAACTCGTTATAGATTTCCAAATGAACTATATCTGTCCGGTCACTTTTTATACCATTTTTTCATGTTTTTCTTTTCCTCCTTTTTTCCCGTTGTTTCTGTTTCTTAGCCTTTCGTGTAAACTAGTTCTCGGTTTTTTTTTTGAATTAAAGTTCATGATAACAAACAATTAAAAATGGCAAAACAACGCATTAGTAGTCGCTACCGATTCGTTTTGACTCTTTTCACTGATCACTGTACCTGTTTTCCAAACGAGAATCGAAAATGCATTAAACTTTGTCTTCAATGATTATCAGAATACACTAATTAGAATGAAATTCGCCAGAGTAAAATTATTTTCAATTTATTTATGAACAAAACTTTTAAAATGGTCACCGATGTTGAATTGTGATCAGGTTTGAAATGTAGATGTTTATCAGATTCCTAGAATACTAAATGGCTTGTCCAGAACACCGCATTGCACTTGACTCAGAACACGCTCAAAATCTCGTGAAGACGTGCAGATAATCAGCTCGTAGCTTTTCAAATCACAAATGCATTGACTTGTGCGAAGTCTGCTTTGTTATTTTTAAATTAGCTGTGTTTTCTGTATTTCGGCGATATCTATCTATCTATAATATATATACACAAGTCTTTGTATGCCGATACAATCTAAATGACGAATCAACAAGCTCGTTACGCGCGAAGGTAAAATCATTATAACTGTGAAAATTAAACAATGGCCAACACCACATGCATTCTAGTGGCAATTACCGTTGTATTTAACGTCGTTTCTATAACACTCAATTGCTCAAAATCCAGTAATTATTGAGGTTAGAGAAACAAAATATATTCTTTTTCTCCTATAAGAAATAGATAACACAAAATAGTTTTAGAAATATCCGAGTTTAGTTCCCGTGTAAAAGTTCAGTTGACTTGATACAATTGATAGCTGTGAATGAATAGATTGTGATAAACCGCCAATAACCCGTTTTTCATTACCGACGACACGAGTTTGTCGATCGATATCAAAGCTCCGCCTTTCACATCTCATTACAATCAATAAATCGTTGATTCTAGACCTGTTTAGCTTTTGAAATATTAACAACGACTGGCGAGAAACATCAAGGTGTAGTTAGTTTTTTGTGTGCTGCTGGCAGCTGGGTTTGCTCACCATTCCCGTCGTCCAACAATCATTTTTCTTTCGACTTGCTGGTATAATTACCTCGTTATACCAGCTATACCAGCATGTAACTCGCGGATTTCTAAGCATGCTTTGTTTTTGTGATGATGTATATTGGTTTGGGGTTCGGTTTGGGGTTTCATTGATGCCTTGCTATCATAACACAGATAACCGTGGGGCGTTTTGTTTGCAGGTCTAGGTTCAATACACACCTGCAATTGTTGGGAGTATTATGTCGTCTAGGTATCGATCCTGGTACGTTCTACGTAAGAAAGCGGGCAGTGTTGACTCAGCTAGGCAGCGGATAAGACGTCCAGCCAACCTTATTATATTTAATAACTTTACATTAATAAAACCTGATTTCATTATCTACGTACTCGTTATACATATACTGTGATACTACAGTACATTCGTGACCCGCAAATATCATTTCTCGCTTACCACGATGACATGTATTTAGTTGGATGCTCATTGGACAAAAGTCAATATCGATTAGCCATTCCAGGGTAACGTTGTTGGATGCGGGAAATGTTTCAGTAAAATATTCATTTTCAATCTCAAAAATATACTTTTGGTGTGGAGTTAAAAACACGCTGGTGAATATGGAAAAGTGTTTAGCTTGTTTGGAAGAAACAAAGGGTAAATTAATTTAGCTACTTTGAATTGTTGTACAAAAAGGATTGATTTTATTTACAACAAAGAGAACTGAGAAAGCTTTTCCGTGTTGTTTGACGAGATCACTTAGTTCTACTCATTCAGTTACGCAGCATCGAAAGCTCGCAAAATAAACCACAGATCGTGATTTGCCGTTGGGTGCTCAGCCACGTACGTGGACATCTTTACACCGTTTCAAAGTTTTCGAACTAATTTATATTTTCTTCTATCTGTTAATTCTTTTCAATTAGAATATGATATATGTTGCACTGAATAACCTGAATCAGTTAAATTATACACTGAATGCCATGTGGATGGAAACTTTTGTATGTTATAATTTCTGACAAATTTTACTCCTGATAAAGTCCTCCCTATAAATCAATCTTCAAATTGTATGCTGTATATCAAGGAGATATGACTGATTAATGATTTGTATAGATAGATACGCGGTTATCTCTGCTTAGACATTCACGACCCGTCATGGGCCACACATTAAACAAAGTGGAGTTAATAGCCCGGATCTATGAAGTTCAAATTTATCTTTGAAAATTGTGATTGATCTTGATGTCCAAACAACCGAACACCTCAACATATTTAAATTAAATGGAGTCGCTATGTGCTTTTGATTATCGATGAGTACAAAAAAAAAAGAAAAAGAGTTGCCTAAGGAAAACTGCCGCAAGTTTCAACTTGTTTTCAACTTAGTACAGTTAGGAATAAAATCGGGAATGATCAAATCTAGGGTCGTTACCAAACACGTGCTTGCAGTAACCGATGCCATCACCACAGTGAACGAGTCATTAACTGTCATCCCCCGCAAAGTAAGACTCGATATCATTTATGCCTCCTTTGTTAGCCTCGGTAACTAATCTAGGCATATTTTGCCTGGGCCATTATCGATGCTGGTACTTTGGTTCAGTTCAGACAACAACCACATGAAATCTAGCAATAAACACTCTGATATTGAGACTAGTTGACTGTCTTGTATTTAAAGCGCGCTTATTCTCATTGGTTCGTTGCGCATCACACGTCGACATACTGCGATAACAATATGCAATACAACCATTCGTCCTTTTTTTGATTAATTTATCGATCCAAAAGCTTTCAACACCGATCACTATGAAGTGATTTGTCCCGCATGTTGTATATGCAAAGCATATAGTCACTTACACACACACACGTCTTGTGAAGGACAAAGGCGTGTGGTGGCAGCGAAAAGAGCAAATCAGAAGCCTTCGTGGCTCCTCGTATTAGTGCTACTAGCGGCGCATTGTTCTAGAGTAGCAGGTGTTTCTTTTGCTGTAAGACAGGCGATGGAAAACTTTGCTTGTACTGAGTTAACCAATCCTACCGATGCATGGCTGAGTTGAATGCAGCTAGGCTCGTAAATTGCCTCAGGAAAAGAGAGCACTTAAGTGTCGCAAGACAAAAGACCTATAAATAGATGTAATTGCCATACTTTTCATGTTACTACTGTTTAACCCAAAGTCATTGCTAGTTATGAATGTTTCCTATCTTGGCTTCTATAGTGCTTAGGGCGATATGTTCTATATATGTGGAGTCAATGTATAGAGCGGTATTTTTAACGTGGCACTCTGAACAGGAACGGCTTCCATTTGACTCTTCTCAAATATTGTAAAATATATCAGCCAATTCCTTTATTTATGGAAGTAGTTGTTCTATACTGTTTAACGCGCAATGTGAATAGGCTTGATACAATCAGGACGACGCTCTCACTAAAGCGCTAAGTGGTACAATCTAGTTCAACGAAATCAGCGCACAAATACACGAATTGTCAAATAAATGACGGTAAAAAAGCAGTTGACTTGTCTCAAACCACTTTAGCCTACTCCCTAATCGACCTGATACAACCACTTCAGCCTATACCCCTTACCCAGTCATGATATGCGCATGGTCAAACCCCTAAGCACATTTAGTCCAATGTTTCAAGAAGCATTACTGTAAGTTGGGCTTTTTTCAACTCTTTTATTTTACGTGCTCTCGTTGAAAGAGGCGCGCAACTCAGAAAGCCAACTCATTGCAACTTATCATTGAACAATTCGGTATTCTTGAGTGAGCCAAAAGAGTTTTTGAGATAAAAGACGGTAATACTAGACCTACCGATATTACAAGTGTAGTAAGCCAGGCATATTACAAATAACTTACAACAACGAACATGTCGATATGCCAAATTTACTGATGGATTTTTAATTTTGTTAGTGCGCCTTTATCTAATTTAACAATTCCCAACAACAATGTTGACTTAGTGTTCTCTGAAATGAAAACTGCAGTTTCTTTCTAAGCAAAAATACGCGACCGCAAGTTTGAGTACAAAGAAAGGAGAGGGCTGGTCAGAAAACCATGTGTAGAAATTATCACAGAGGGAGGGATCACTCCTTGTGAACTACGTACAGATCTAGTTACATATATTTCACTGTAATTGATACACGAAGTCTTTTAAGTTCAAGCAATCTTTGGTGAGAAAACAAAGGACACAGTATAGAAAGAAATCTTTGAATAAGACAGTTTAACTTGTTCAACTGATCAACTTTCTCTCTGGCTTCTTTGTCGTTTTTGTGGCCGTTATCTGTTGAGCACTAACAGAACACTAGCCGACACTAAACTAGCCGTTGATCTCAACACTTATATCTAGGAAAGAATTAAAACCGCACTCGGTTGGAGGGCCGTTACAAGATAATAAAATGTCTCTTAAACTACACTACAACGAAAAGTGCGTTTGATAAGATTTTTCTTACAAGTGGTAAGCTAAAACAAAAGTGCTAAAAATATTTTAATCTTAGAAGAAAAAAAAATTCGTTAAATTTATAACGCGATAGAAGCATTGAGAACCACAGCAAGTTGTAACAAAAATATAATTTACCTTCAGCTGTGATATGTACGGGTCCTCTTCTTGAAGATGTGAGATGCGCAAGTGAGCATTCAGGTGAGGTTTCTGCCGTTAAAAGGGCCCGTCTATATATGCAAATAACCAGCAGTACTCCCTGTGAAGTAAGTGATTAAATTAACGCTCAATGGTTCTCATAGCAGAAGAAGCATTATTGGAAATTAGCAGGCCTATTAGGTTAACATTCGACAAGTAAACACTGCCAGTTCAATTATAGTGGACAGAGAACGAAGATACACCTTACACTATGTACTTTCTCTGGGATTTCTTTGAAATATGATATATTTTTCTGGGTTCGAAGTTTTTCCCTTGGCAACTTTAAGTTTAAATTAAAAAAAGCTTGTAAAATTTGCAAAACAAAACCGAAAGGACAATAGAGTTGAAAATGTGTACTTTAGCGAACAAGCAGTGATTTGATAATTACCCAAGCGGTTTTCAATTAATTGCTGACGGGTGTTAAACACATAACACGGCCAGTATTTGGACACTGTTTGCTTGACTGAAGCAAACAAATTAAATCTGATTTTTAAACTGAATATCTGTGACTGTTTTCTTTCTCGACAAAAATGTCTTCTGATTTTTCAAAAGAAAAGTCTGAAAATATCAAAAATTACTAATTCATTCTGCAAGTTTTTAGAATTCGCATTTTTCTACTGAGTCCAAAGTGGTGGCATTTGAAACTTGACCACCAACCTTAAGTTACTACTGACATAGATTTCCGATATCTCTACTTAAATATTGTGAATTGATTCGCGGCTTAGTAAAAAGCTCATTTCATATTAGTAAAATAGTTTAAACAAGACGAGTGAGCTGTACTTCTGTTACACTGGTAGTTTCAAAACTGTACTAAGTTTTTTGAAGAAGTATTTCAAGCAGTTACTGGTAGAGTAATAAATCCTATTTCGTCATATTGACGCAATTTATAAGTGTCAGTAATCGAAAAACACGTAAAACTGACACGAAAATTCACGGGATCAAAGAATAGAGAAGATTGGACGTTTTTATAAGATTCCGGTCAGATTAGGGTAAATAGGTTGGCCGTCAATGACCGGAGGTTCTCGCCTAGTAATGGTTGTTTCACAATCTGATAGCCGATGATGTGATTGTTTTATGATTTATTTCAATAACTATCACTTAACATGTATTTATGCACCTCTAGAAATGACTTGTTAAAAGTACCAAGTTTTTAAACCCAGGTGATGTTCAGTATATTGAATACAAAACGAAGCGTTCAATTTTACTGTAATTTTCTACGAATTTAAACTAACGGTACTTCGGCTTGCCGCAAAAAACGGGTCAATATTGTGAAATTGTGGGATTTCAAAAGTGGGTGGTGTGAAGAGCACAATAGTGTAAAACGTGGCGATAATGAATGAATCGTCTGTAAAGAAAATGAGAAATGAGAACATTTAAGTCAAAAATTTGCCGATAACGTGTGTTAAAAAGTCATAGGGCATCGCTACAATGGCGAGTAAAATGAGCAAGGCATTTTTGACCAATATCTATTGAAACCACTGATCTATCCGACTAAAATTTGGTTCCCTAGGAGCGAGAACTGTGTTCTCTCTTTGACTACATCACGTTCGACACCCGATCACAACTATAGTTTTCAAAGGCTTTTTCTTCCTCCGCTAACATTTTATTTATTCAGCATTTAGTCTTGACAACTTGTATATAAACTCTCGGGGTAAACGTCCATCATGATCGAGTTTTTCATAAGCAAGACCAACGGACAGAGCAATTCAGTGTTTGGCCATTGCATCAGTAATTAGTATAAAGAAGTCTAAACATAGCAAGCATAAGTAATACTATCTAGCTGCCGTTCATGCTGAGCTAGGTGAGGGTACTTACCAGAGATCGTAGAGCAGCTGAGATTGTTATGGTGGCTTTTCATCGCATCCATTCATTGTCAGCAATTAAATCCCCTCAAAACCCGGGAAACCATTAAACGACAATGGAATTTCAAATTTTCTCGGCGTCTTAAAGCTTTTGTGTCTATTTGATATTTTGTTCACGAAATAACAAGTTTCGTAGTACCAAAGAGGCTTGAAATGTAATATGCGTTAATGTGTTTATATATCTCCTCAGACAGGAAACTAAAAAGTGTCAGTGAGAATAAGAAAAGTCAGTGAGTTCGGTTTATAGAATGAATGAAACAAACCATGTCAGTTATATGTGCACGAAAATGGAAATCTTTTTCCATTTTGAATTTCAGTTCAAAAATGGTCGTGACTGAAATAGAACGCTACACAGTAGACCAATATTAATAGATAAACACAAGACCTAGAGATAAAAAATCTAGCCATGTATCGTGCTAGAATATCACTCCCAAACCAGTTAAATATTTCGAAGATCACGTCGTTTCAAAAGTAAATTGAATTCACAAAACAATAGTTGTCAAGATGATTCGCTTATAGTGCTTAAAGCGTCTGCTGAACTAAAAATACTCAAAATTTATATTTCAATTCAGGCAAAAAATCAGCCGGCGCTTATTTCTTGAAAGTTATCTTAATTACAAAGCTTTGCTATCAAAACACTTTGATGACCATGTATCTAGGTAGAGCTACCAGACAACAGTCTGTTCGGTTAGGCATTCTTCACTTACTCTGAGAAAGGCTTTGTTTAGTCCATGCAAGCCCCAAAAGTATAGTCGGAACAATATATAATGTAAAGACTGAAAATATTAATTTCGATTTTGCATTTTTCAATATTGATATGGAAAAACCTGTCAGATGCTGCGCTGTGATGTTAGATTGTACAAAGTAACAATTTTCAACTCTCTAAAAAATTTTAATTGTCCAAACTTTATCAATTGAAATCATTTTACCAACATAACAAGTATAGAGCTTCTACACTGATTTCTACGATTTCTACGACGTTAAGAGATATATATACTTGTATTTCAAATCTAATTAAATCTCAATTTGTGCTCCACACTTAGCACAAGACTGCCATGTGTAGCTCGTAGCCTCGAGCAAGTCTGTGACCATTGTACTTTCGTTTACTCGTTTGCCGTTAGTTTTTTTCTCCTTGATGGAAATTACCAGCATTTAAATCTTTCATTCACAAATTCTATTATACAGTTTTTTTCCAGAAAGAAAGAAACAGCTCTTGACAGCTCGAAACTAAAGTATCTTTTAGCTTAGGAAAGTTATTCTATTCAAGAAGGAAATAAAAGTGAAAACGACGATTTAAATAGAGTAAATATATGAAAGCAAAGAGTAAACATACAAAGTATGAGATTTAATTTCACGTTCATTATAATTGAAGAGAAAGTGAAATCTCAAATTTTAAAATCTCAAATTTAAAATCTTTTTTTGTCTACTAGAAACTGTTTACCATTTATTTTCCATTATTTTAATGATTTAAATAGTACTTGAGACCCTAGTGCGCCTTTAGACACGACAGAGCGTTCCCTGTCTCGAGTTATTACAACGAAACCGAGCTACAACTAAAAGTACGGCACTATCCCGGCACCTTATTCATTTGGGAAACAATGGTTGTTTTGTTGGCGATGAAATTGAAATTGGCAATGGCGTCAGTGTGGCTTCGGAAACCAGCTTGGAAAATGTGTAGTGAACTGAAAATGATAAAGATCTAATAGAGGGAGTCAAAGGTCCAGCTGGGACTCGGCTACAATGGGAATAGATATTGTGTTCTAGATAGGCTATGCGGTACGTTAAATATCGTAGTGCACCTCGCAACCACCTACACATGAACACGGCACCGCTGCACACAGCTGGTTGGCGTGGTTGGCAAGGCAGTTGCCGCGTAGCTTTCCCGGCATCTCTATGAAAAGCCAGTTTGGATACAAAGAAAGTTTCTTTACACTAAGGGTAATAGATAGGGACTTTGTGACAAATATATTTAATTAGAGATGTTCAGTTTCGTACCTAGATAAAGACATACTGTAGAATGATTTGCAGTCACTTTTCAGTTACGCACCTTCCTGAATAAAATACAGTGTTCGAATCTACGCTGTTGATATAACTAAAATACGAACTGCATGAATACGACGGAGACTGCATGTCGGGTGTCTCACTGGTGTCGCACTTATTACAATGTGATTATACTGCGGTTGATCCCTTACCAGACCGAACTCCTTGCAATCCTCTGACGAGATGAAGTAACCCCAGAAAACTGATTGTTGACCCAAGACAGATTTAAGTTGGCGTACATTAAGCAGTTCTAAGCAGATCGTGAAGACTAGTTCTCACTATTTGATGCCGGGAACTACCTGTATTCTTACTGCAACAATATAAATCTTCTGCTTTTCAAACCACAGATTTCTGTATTCATTCTTCCTAAAGCGACATAGTTCAGAAGTGGGTCGAAAGTACCGCATTGTAACCTAACCGATTGCAGTACTGATAATCCAGTGAGCCCGGCACCACCCTCTAAACCCCCTCCATGCATGTATTCTTCTTCCGGCACAATCCACCCTAAACCACAGATTTCTGTATTCATTCTTCCTAAAGCTACTTAGTTCAGTCAGAAGAGGGTCGACAGGACACTAAGTACCGCATTGTAACCTAACAGATTGCAGTCTGATCATCCAGCACACCCACAACCCACTCAACCCCCTCATGTATTCTCCAGGCCCAATCCACCCTAAACCACAGATTTCTGTTTTTATTCTTCTTAAAACAACATAGTTCAGAAGAGGGTCGATAGTACACTAAGTATCGCATTGTAACCTAACCGATTGCAGTACTGATCATCCAGCACACCCACAACCCACTCAACCCCCTCCATGTATTCTCCAGGCCCAATCCACCCTAAACCACAGATTTCTGTTTTTATTCTTCTTAAAACGACATAGTTCAGAAGAGGGTCGACAGTACACTAAGTACCGCATTGTAACCTAACCGATTGCAGTACTGATCATCCAGCACACCCATCTCAACCCCCTCCATGTATTCTCCAGGCCCAATCCACCCTAAACCACAGATTTCTGTTTTTATTCTTCTTAAAACGA
>JAUPMF010013438.1:0-12199 GCA_031471435.1 Stomphia didemon | reverse complement strand
CCCCCCCCCCCCCCCCCCCCCCCCCCCCCCCCCCCCCCCCCCCCCCCCCCCCCCCCCCCCCCCAAGAGGAGTATTCAGATCCACATACTATTTTTTGACAAAATCCGTCAATCCGCCATAAAAAAATGTAAAATCCAAATCCGCATGACCAAAGTCGAAAATAATTATATTCCCATTTCCGGATTTTGAATCCATGATCCGTTATAAAAACCCTCATAAATCCAGGATCCGGCACCAAATTTTCAACAAATCCGCAATCAGCTGTAGTTAGTAAATCTGTGAATCCCTTCAATTTTTATCAAAATCTGCAATCTGAACCCTGTTTTAGGGTCAAATCTGCGATCCGCCAAACCTATTCACCCCCCCAGAACAGAGTAAGGAACTTTGAATAATAAATTCTCCCTATTCTTATGTAAGGAAATAGGAGATTACATTTGGAGAAGTTTGATGTTAATCAAAGTCACTTCTGCCGTTTTTACACTGACCACTTCAATTGCATTTGCACAACTAATGAGTTTTGAGAATCCAAGAAATATTATTGGCAGAGAAAGAAATGAGAGTGATGTTTATATTGTTGTAATCATCACCCAGTTGGAGTATCTGCTTAAATCTCTGGCAGTGACCACCCTCTGTCTACAACGCCAGATTATATATGTATGTAGTGTCATCCAGTGTTATTATTCATATTTGTTTAAATTACAGATAAGACAATACCAACAGCTTGATGAAAAGCTGCAGAATATGGATAGACAGCTTGCAGTCAACCCACAATTTGTCCAGAAGGTTTCTATTAACAACCGAAATTTTTAAGTAACTTTTAATACAAACTTTTTCTATTTTTTCCATAGACAATGAGTAGTCATGCTGATGAAGATGTTGGTATAGGAAGAATGAGAGAAGATGTAATGATGTGACCACAAGTGGAATGTATAGGCAAACCAGACTTTGATACAGTACTTACCCGCTTATAAGAACCTGCAATTTAAGAACCTGTTAGCCTAAAAATATCAATTTAAACCCCCTTTACATAAGAATCTATTTAGACTGAAATTTGAAACAGGTTCTTATTTTATAAAAAAAACTTAACAAATCTTCAGGCAAAAAGAAATTAAAGGCCAAACCGGTTTTGGCATAAAATTATTATACATGCCACCCTTCTACCAGCCACTGGTATCATAACTTTCTTATAAAATAAGAACCTGTTTAACAGCCTTAAACTCCACTAAGCACCATTTATATAAGAACCTGTTTAGGCTAACTTGGAAAAACTAGGTTCTTATAAGCGGGTAAGTACTGTAGTAAAATAGAGTAATACCTAAAAAACCTTAACACTTTTTTCAAATCGTGCTCAAGCAAATTGTTGATGTAACTCAGTTGTAAAGAATAAATTCACCACAATTTAAGTGATTTTTTTTTTAACTGATTGATTTTGTATTTTGCTGTAAGAAGGTGTCCATTGTCCGACGGTCTTAATAAAAAATGTTATTACCTTTGCGACGGGACTTGTCCGTTATACCGGGGTGTCCGTTAGGCGGGGTTCCACTGTAACTATTAAAGGTCCATTAGCATCCGGAATGCATTGTGACCGTTTGTTATTGTTTTCAAACCACTCCCAGTAGCTAAAAATTCATTCATAATTCCATATTCTGACATTCAAAAATCAAGATGTCATCAATTCTTGTGACAGGCTGACCTTGCTAAAACTACCAATCAGTATCAGTTACTTCCGTGTTCAGTTTTCACCGATTGAACAATGACGAGATTTCAACTATATACTATAATGGTTCTTTCTTATGAAATCTTTGTGTGTTTATTCACGGAAATTTCTGTTTTAAAACAGCCTATTAAAGCCTATTTTAATAGGCTGTTTTAAAAAACGAAAAGCAGAGCACATATCTAGAGGTCACGCCAGTGACTGCGTTACAGTAAGACACGTTACCAAACTACGTAATGTAATTAAAAATAGAATGCAACAGATATATAACCAAAACAGGAAGTTTTATTTCATTCGTAAGGACTGATTGAATAGCACACGACATTCGTTTGTTCTACTATGGCTGTTTATGGGTTAATCGAGAAGGATGGACGAACGCGTACAGGAGTTCCACTGGAAAGGATTCGAGTTCGTGGAACTATAAAGGGCTTCACAGCTGAGGTGGTAGCAACCATGGAGTACACAAATATCAAAGACAGCCCCATAGAAGCCATTTACATCTTCCCGCTCGACGAGGAAGCGGCCGTGTGCGGCTTTCAAGCCACCATTGATGGACGAGTCATCGTAGCTGAGGTTCAAGAGAAACAACAAGCACGCGATACGTACGACGATGCGATCAGCAGCGGTCAAAGCGCCTTCCTGCTCGAAGAGAGCGACGAGAGCTCCGACATCTTCCAAATCAACGTAGGAAACCTACCTCCAAAACAGTCAGCTACTGTCGAGATTACGTTCGTAGTGAGTTTGACCGTAGAGAAGGAAGGAAGAGTGGTCTTTGTGCTCCCTTCAGTACTCAACCCAAGGTATACACCGAGCGACTCGCAGCAGAGTGTCAGTGCTACGCTGCCTAGCATTGCTTCAGTGAGCACAAAGTATTCGTTCGACTTCGAGCTGGATGTGCAGTGTGCAACGCCAATCCAAGTGATCACATCGCCTTGTAATCGGCTCAAGGTTGACATCAACCCAGAAGACAATCGCCAAGCAACAGTGCGACTAGACCAAGAATACGAGTTCGATGTTGATGTACAAGTACATGTACTTTGTAGCAAGCCTTTTGAGCCGCACGCTTTGGTAGAGAATGGCGTGACAAAAGCTAAAGATGGGAAGACCAATGACTTTATTTCAAAACCAGTGGTCATGCTCAACTTCTTTCCTGTCTTTGACAGCTCTGCAAGTCTTGATCGAAGTGAATTTATTTTTGTGGTGGATCGAAGCGGAAGTATGGGCGGCTCACAAATAAAGAGTGCAAGGGAATCCCTTTTTTTGTTTTTGAAAAGTTTGCCAGATGGCTGCTACTTCAACGTGATTGGCTTTGGTAGTGGTTTCGAAAAACTGTTTACCAAGAGTGAAGTTTACAATGACCGTAGCCTCGATGAGGCCTGTTCTCATGCCAAATCAATGGAGGCAGACCTGGGAGGGACTGAAATCCTTCGTCCTCTGCAAGACGTGTTTTCACAGCCTCTAATCAAAGGGTACCCTCGCCAGGTGTTTCTCCTGACAGATGGTGAAGTTGGCAACACTCAAGAAGTTATCGGGCTGGTGAGACAAAATGCTCACAAAGCAAGGTTGGCAAAACAAGCAAACAGTGAATTATTAATTGAGTTTTTTCAATTTATTGCATTTCAAATATTTATGATTTTTTATATATCTATAAGAAAAATTCGTGTTTTATATTTACGCAATGTTTTCTTTAGATGTTTTACCTTTGGGATTGGTAGCGGTGCATCAACTGAACTGGTTAAAGGAGTTGCAAGGGCAGGAAAAGGAATTGCTGACTTTGTAATCGGTAATGAGAAGATGCAATCCAAGGTTAGTATTTTCGGTAGACTTTTTATTTATTGCAGTTGTTCTAACGGATCTTCGTTGGTTTTCAGGTCATCAAAATGCTGAAGTATGCCACACAGCCCGCTCTGTCTGATGTTGCAGTAAATTGGGACTTACCTGAGGGATGTAGTGCCGAGTGTGTCCCTACCGTACCCCCACCCATTTTCAGCGGTAGTAACCTGATTATGTATGGGTTGGTGACCATTGGTGACAATTTCACTGAGCTAGCTAGAGAGGGATGTTTAGAGGGAACAGTAACACTTACTGCAACTCTCTCCGAAGGGAAGGAAATCAAACACCAAATCCTGTTACAGGATTTGCTATCCGCCTCAACAAAAAATATGCTGTTTCACCGCTTGGCTGCCAAAGCTATCATCCAGGAAAAGCAGGAAACTGATTTGAATGACGAAGAAATACAAGCCATCTTAACAATGAGCAAATCAATGAACGTGATATCCAAGTTAACATCGTTTGTGGCTGTTGACCAAGAAAGTCACAAACCTGTTTCACGTCCAATGGGCCGAATACCTGACCTCGGGAATGCCGAGCTGTTAAGGGGCCGAGCGCCAGTTTACGGCCGCGTACCTTGTATGGGAATCCGACCTATGCATCATTGTATGCTGTCAAGTACGCAGGACATGGCCTTGTTTGGAAATATGAAAAGTGAAAGTAAGTCTAAAAAAAGTGGATTTTCAAATCCTTTTGGTGGAATGTTCAGTAACTCTGCTCTACTGGGAAAGAAACGCTCAAGAGCTCCACCACAAGAACTATTGACTAAAAATTTTCCCACCCCTGCTGGGATGAGTCGAGATGACGAATGTTACGATGATTGTGTGTCAGGATCACCAGAGAAAATTCCTCTGGGGTTATTGGTCTCCCTTCAAAAAGCGTCTGGATACTGGCAACTCACTCAAGAGCTGGCAAACCTCTGTGGCAACACCCTAGACGAACTGAAGAAGGCGTGTCCACCAGAACTGACCGCAGACGACAAGGACAACATATGGGCTACAGCCTTGGCATTGTCGTGTCTTGGTGGCAAATTTGGAGACAGGCGGGATGAATGGGAGATGGTGGCTGCTAAAGGCACAAAGTGGCTTCAAAAGAATTTACCCTCAAACGTGTTGAACTACGACAAGATCTTGGAAGTTGCAGCAAGCATTTTGAAAGTGGCTGTTCCATAAACCAGACATGTTTTTGTCCAAATGTTAACATCTCCACTGATTGGCATGCATAAGGCAACCCGAGCATTAAATGTTGTTCTACTAGACACTTAAATACGCGCACATACATACAGCAATGAGATTGAAAACGAATGAAGATGAATGATCAGTGAATGAATATTCCGCGTATGCAAATATAATGTAATATAACCAGTGCACTTATCTTTAGCTTACTTAGTTCAAATTGTAATACTAGAGAGTAAATGGTTCGAACCCTGAAGTGACAGTTAAGTTAGTGGTATGATCGTCCAGGTTGTTGTAGTTTTGAGAAAGGCTGTTGATGGTGTTGACTGACGTTTCGACAACCTGTGCGAAAGCATCACTTCAGATTTCAGTTAAGATTGAAAGACAGTAGACTTAAACTTTAAAAAGTAAACTTTAGATTGTTATCATTTTTCTCAACTAGGATAGAGACATTGTATTTCTTTGGTAACGAACGTCGAAACCCCAAGGAGTACCCCTCGTGAAGGATGTAAAGATGTTGAATAGCGAATAAAGTTTTAAATCATGTCTGCTTGAATCCTTACATTTCCCACCGCTGTAGCTGTTTGCATATATTAAAAAAACGGCGGGAAAATAGCTCAGACTGAGCGCGTCTGCGGTCCAGCTGATACTGAAGCATTGTTTCCTTTGGTCATTTATATTCGAGAGGAGAAGGTATTTAAGTGGTTACCATTTATTTCAGTGCATTTGTTGGAGTAACATTCGACAGTATCGACAAATATCTACAAATATTTAAAATATGCAGTTGGGAACTGAGAAGTATTTCAAGGTATGTTAGAGGTAAAGGTCAGAAATGAAATTCAAGAGATACTGTTAATATGATATAAATATTGAAAAAGAATTGAGAGAAACTGAGGAACTGAAATGTGATAACTGAATCAGTTTTCTAATCATGTGTGTATTTCTTATACAATTACTTGTAGTGGTGTTAACTTAGTTTTTGTTTATTGTAATTTACATACAAAACACAAGGTCGTAACTAGATAATATTTTTCTTAACATATTTCCTTCTGTTCAGTTAGAGAGATGACTAATGACAACGAGGGAACAGCATCAGTCACCGGTAGAGACTTGGGCAGAGTTGTTATATCAGTCATGTCATGCTAAGTATTCAAGTCATTAGTTGAAGATGCACAATTTGCCGCCGCCACAATATTACAGGACAAATCCTAAGAATCTTGAAGCAAATTCCATGACTCTATCATAGCTTATTGTGGAAGCTAGTAAGTTTGTTTTAAGCCACTTTGTGCCTTTAGCAGCCACCATCTCCCATTCATCCCGCCTGTCTCCGAACTTACCAGGAAGACACGACAATACCAAGGCTGTAGCCCATATATTGTCCTTGTCGTCTGCGGTCAATTCAGTTGGACACGCCTTCTTCAGTTCGTCCAGGGTGTTGTCACAGAGGTTCGCCAGCTCTTGAGTGAGTTGCCAGTATCCAGACGCTTTTTGTAGACCAATCAATAAAAGATGACGGTCTACCTGTGGTGGGGTTTTTGATCGCGGTTGGTCATGAGAGGTGGTCGAGTTATATTCAACTCGCCGGCGTTGTGCCGCTATTTTAGATGATTGTTCGCGTGGGGGTGGTGGCGGGGGAGATACACTGCCAATTCCGCCTGGTGGAGCTGGTGGAACTCTAGTAGATTGCATTCTAGCCGGCATTGCAAAGTGTGGAGCACAGCCAGGTGGCGCTGGTATCCCGCTAAATGCCGCCGGCTGAGAACACAAAGCAAATACTCTACCACCGCCGCACATCTCGTCTTGCCTCATAGGTCTGTCCATTGGCCTTGAAACGGGCTGGTGACTATGTTGGTCAACTGCTACAAAAGACGTGTATTTTGACACTACGTTTGCGGACTTACTCATCTCAACGATGTGATCTTTGAGATTGTGATCTATGTTCTCTGCGTTTCCTTGGTGTTGGTCTTGCAGCTCTCGAATAGCTGCTTTCGCGCACAAGCGGTGAAGGAGAAGGTCTCTATCCCCCGGGTTCCCGCACACGGCACTGAATTTGGTCACATAATGGATGGTTGAGGAGTTTGAGCCTCGGTCAATTTGCCCAGACAGTGTGGCTGTGCCTTCTATGGCCAGAATCTGTTTACTAGTAAGCTTGTCCTGGTCTTTCCTGGTTAATATTCCATATAGCACAAGTCCGCTTCCCCAAAAAATTGTTGAATCTGCAGTTGGAACAATTTGGACATCCCAGCTTTTCGGAAGGGTCCATGTAACGTGAACATCTTTGACAGCTGGCAGAAGGGCACTCTTTAATGTCTTCATGACCTTGAAATTCAACAATAGTTTTAGTGAATTAAAGTAAAATCAGATCTGTGCAAACCCAACATACAATCGGTTTGAAATTACCTTTGCTTGTAGCCTGTCTTCAGAATAAGCAAACTCCGCACTTCCTTTTCCGGCTCGTGCTACACCTTTAACTAATGCGGTCGATGCACCTTCACCAATGCCAAAAGTAAAAGACCTGGAACATTGAACAATTTAGCTGCCTGTGTGATCAAAACCTATAAAGGAGAAAATATGCCAATAACCAACCTTGCTTTGTGAGCATTTTGTCTCACCAGCCCGATGACTTCTTGAGTGTTGCCAACTTCACCATCTGTCAAGAGAAACACTTGGCGAGGGTACCCTTTGATTAGAGGCTGTGAAAACACGTCTTGCAGAGGACGAAGGATTTCAGTCCCTCCCAGGTCTGCCTCCATTGATTTGGCATGAGAACAGGCTTGATCCAGGGTACGGTCATTGTAAACGTCACTTTTGGTAAACAGTTTTACGAAAGCACTACCAAAGCCAATCACGTTGAAGTAGCAGCCATCTGGCAAACTTTTCAAAAACAAAAGAAGAGATTCCCTTGCACTCTTTATCTTTGAGCCGCGCATACTTCCACTTCGATCCACCACAAAAATAAATTCACCTCGATCAAGACTTGCAGAGCTGTCAAAGACAGGAAAGAAGTTGAGCATGACCACTGGTTTTGCAATAAAGTCATTGGTCTTCCCATCTTTAGCTTTTGTCACGCCATTCTCTACCAAAGCGTGCGGCTCAAAAGGCTTGCTACAAAGTACATGAACTTGTACATCAACATCGAACTCGTATTCTTGGTCTAGTCGCACTGTTGCTTGGCGATTGTCTTCTGAGTTGATGTCAACCTTGAGCCGATTACAAGGCGATGTGATCTCTTGGATTGGCGTTGCACACTGCACATCCAGCTCGAAGTCAAACGAATACTTTGTGCTCACTGAAGCAATGCTAGGCAGCGTAGCACTGACACTCTGCTGCGAGTTGCTCGGTGTATACCTTGGGTTGAGTACTGAAGGGAGCACAAAGACCACTCTTCCTTCCTTCTCTACGGTCAAACTCGCTACGAACGTAATCTCGACAGTAGCTGACTGTTTGGGAGGTAGGTTTCCTACGTTGATTTGGAAGATGTCGGAGCTCTCGTCGCTCTCTTCGAGCAGGAAGGCGCTTTGACCGCTGCTGATCGCATCGTCGTACGTATCGCGTGCTTGTTGTTTCTCTTGGACCTCAGCTACGATGACTCGTCCATCAATGGTGGCTTGAAAGCCGCACACGGCCGCTTCCTCGTCAAGCGGGAAGACGTAAACGGCTTCAATCGGGGTGTCACCTTTGTTCTGGTATTCCATTGTCGCTGCAACCTCAGCTGTGTATCCATAGACTCTAGAACGTATTTGAATACTTTTAAGAGGTACATGCGAGTTTCCTTCTTTACTTATCAACCCAAATGGAGCCATGTTTGTGCAGCTCAACAGTCGTCGCTGATTAGCGTCGTACTGCTTTATATCAGAAAGCGAAGCTTGTTGTGATGTGTCTGTGTACGTCACACAAGATGTGACGAAACGCATGCAGTGACCTAAACTATTGACATTAGAGCTCTATTTATCATCTCATATTCGCTAGTTTTGAATATATGTACTGTAGGAGATAATAGATTAGGGACATGGAATCAAGAATAGTTGATAAACTATTGCCTAGTTTCTGAATCCTCCTGGAAGTTGTCGTACGGTATATCTCGTTGCATGCAGGAGTTACAGCTATTAAACGAAGTACATTGTCCAGCTGGTGATTGTTAAAACTCAAGACGACGCTGACTGAAGGACTCACCATTTTTAAAACCGGTTTGGTTAATTATAATAATAATAATTTTTAGATATTATTATATTTCAAAGCGCTAAAACGGATACTAGCTAAAGGATAAATACTAATAATTCTATATAAAAAATAAAAAATTATATGATAAAATACTAATGCAGTATATAAAAGAAACAATTTAAAAATCGATACATATAAAAAAATAAACTGAAACGACGGAAACTATACTAGTGATAAGCAGTCTGAAACAAATATGTCTTACTGCATTAAGATACACTGCATCTACTGTGGAAGCCTTTACAAAAGCACGGTCGCCAAACGTTTTCTGAACTGATCACTTCAATCCCGTCCCACCTTTACTCCGGTATTTTGTTTCTTCATTAAAAAAACAGCTAGGCGTTCCTGGTTGAAGGGGGCCTGGAACTAGGCTGTAGCGGAAGTGGACATGCGCCAATAAATCTGGCGGGCTCAAAGTTTTTAAAAAGAACTAAACGTGCAGAATGAAGAAGTTTGCTTAGGTTTTGAATGGGGAAAAACACGAATTTCTAGATTTTTAGACCTCTGGCGAGAGTTAGGTTACAGAAGGAAGCTTTGTGTTTCCGCCTAAAAGCGAAATTTCTTCAAATATATCTTGTTTAAAGACTTTGTTGTGCTGAAACGAGACTGGTTTACTGTGGTTTGGGAATAACGCTACCAAAATATGTCCACAACGTAAGACAATGAATTCTCTCTTCGGAGGAAAAGGTGGTCGCATTCCACCTCCAACCAGAAAGCTTGTCATAAGAAAAGCGAACAGCCAAAGAGATCTGCGTCCCATCAGTGAACGGGTGAGTTGTGTGGACAAGAGCTGAAACTTCATTACTTTCCTGGTTGTCTTTAATTTTCTACGTATTTCTCTTTCGTTCAAGTTATCTCTGGAGAAAGTATTGGGGATAACTTCCACGTCAAGCGCTGCCTTAGCATGTAGTCCTGTGAGTGGAATAATAGCCTATCCTGCAGGGTGAGTTTACCCAAATTCTCCCACAAAATTAAGCAAGAGGTACAGTGAGATTCGTACAGTTTAGTCAAGAGCTTATAAATCGTGCGAATCACAGGAAGTGCGAGTGCTAATCCAATTCTTTGATTTTATCATCATTCTAACTCTCATTCTCTCTGGAACTGGATTTTAATATCAACGAATAAATTGGTACAAGCCATTTTTCCTAGACAACGTCTGGGAAGCATGGAGTTTGTTTTGTTGTTCGGCAATAATATTATGTTGAATCGTTTTTATGTCGGTGCCATAAACAACTACAGATTATGAAGCATTGATAGCTTTTATATCTCGATGATCAAGGTGTCAAGTTCAGCAATTCCGCCATCAATTTATTCCAATTATTGTACTTCTATTTTTAAAATATGCTGGATTATTTGCATTTAGTATTACTAAGTTGACTAAATTCAAAATGATCACGACTTAAAAAAGAAAGCTTCTTCACTTTGTATTGAAAGCTGGCTGATCACAAAACGAATACAAAATAAATTATTGACAAGACAAGACAAGACAACATGGGGCAAAGAATTTTACATAGAAATACATGTCTTAAAATTATTCGTGTTAATCCCAAATTAGTTCAACGTTTGTTTGTTCAGCAACCATAACATTTACGAAGTTCTAAAATTTCGATCGTGAATTTTCTACGTTCTAATTCGAATTTTCTTGATTATTTATATATATCTATAAATTGTTTGAAAATTGTATCTTTCTATAAAAAGTTGTGTTACAAATACTTTGATCGTATTAGTGAATTTCAGAGTGCTATTATATTCTCTCGAAACCTCCACCAATAATCAATTTATTAAAATACTTTAGCCATTACGTGGTTATAGATTCCTAGAAATGTTAATTAATGTTTTTTTCTGCTTTCTTTTCAACATCATGTTTCACATTTATAGCGTTGCTTTGACTTCAATAAAATTTTCTTTGGAGTGACACTCAGATGATTTGTTTACACAAGATTTAGTCAGGATTACTAAATTCTGTTAAGACTTTGTCGAATAATCCAATTATCTTTTGGTCGATCTTGACTACAAAAATGGAAAACTTTTGTTGGGATAAATTATTTTAAATGAGGTAGATGTTGACTTCAAATATTAGTAATGCTATCATTTTAGCACCAAAAACATTATATTTACCTATGCACACCTACATGTATAAGAATATCTAATTTGTACAATTTGTTTAGTATTTCAGACAATGAATATATAGTTTGTATCACAAAAGTCTTTCTCGTGCATAATTTAGCTGCCTCATTACAAATTTATGAATCACTGATTCACACATTGTGAGATCACTTCTAAACTGGATATAACCTGCATGTGCCTCTCCTTAGATATGATAATGTTGAAATAAAATCTTAAAGTATTGCTAACTGTGAAATTTCTGGGTGTTTGGAATAATATGCCTGTTGTGCATTACTCATGCATATAGCACTGGGTAATTACTTGACAAGTCATCCATATAGCCTGCACATGTAAGGGTAAAACTAATCTGAGATACATGTACATGAGTACTTGTAGTGTTACCCATCACCAATGAGTATCTATAGCTTTGAATGTTCACTCATCCAAAGCTCCCCGAGTGTCTGTACTTGCTGTCACTCATAGCTATGTTATGACTGTGGTTACAAGTAGATTGCTTGTGAGTGAGTCAGCACATGTGCTTAGATACTCTTCTTGCTACCTCAAAGAATCAAGTATTTTTTCTTGACTTAACTTTTGCTAATTTTACCATCTCTTTTAAAATATGAAACTTAATTTTTTTTTTCAATTTATATAATGTAAACCCATTGAGACCATGTATAATGTGTTCTAGAAACGTCTATATTATTATTATTATTATTATTATTACTATATACCAAGAGTGATAATGAGTGAATCATATCAGACTGGTCACTTGTATATTTGTTTAATACATATTGTGTTATTCTTTGTTACTAAATAAATATATTATTAAATTTCGAAATTCACAAAAAAACACAAAGCCCATTGTTGGCATTCCTTCTTAATTTCATTAGTTAAAATAATGTTTAACTGAATACAGTATTCTTTTTATGCTATCACCAGATGCATTGTGGTGCTTTTCAATCCACGGCGAAGTCAACAAGAATTTATTCACAATGTATCGAAGTGAGTCAAGTTACATATATATATATATTTAACAATTAGATAGCGAGCTCGAGATTTCTATGAGCTGATAGTTGTTGAGCGAGTCTTTGAGCGAAATAACTATCAGCTCATAGAAATCGAGAGCGAGCTGTCTAATTGTTTTAGTAAAAAT
>JAUPMF010013327.1:5192-19824 GCA_031471435.1 Stomphia didemon | reverse complement strand
AACATACCTCTAGCCATAGACCTTCGACATTTGACATTTCAAGATCAGTTCTTCGTAAAACGGACAGATCATTTCTTGCGTAAACAGCCAAGCCACCTCCTTTACTTCCCCTGTCCCGTCTGAAGAGTTGATATCCAGGAATTTCGAGTTCGTAGTCGGTAATGTCATGATGCGCCCAAGTCTCAGAAAATGTTAACAATTGAAAACCAGATTGTAACTCTGAGCAGATGAGACGGAGTTCATTTATCTTCCCCGCCAAGCTTCTAATATTCTGATGAATGATTTTCAGACCACGGGTTTTAGAGACATCAATTAGCTTCGGTGGAAGAAATAAAATTTCATCAGAGCTAATATCGGCATCACTCTGAGTGGGGTATTGGGTGACACATAGACTGCACGTCCCGTTAGAATCGATGTCAGCACCAAAGCATTTAAGATGAAGATAACTTTGACAAACCGAACATTGTGCACGAGCTTGATTTTTACGAATGGGAGAAGGCAGAGTATCATTGATAAGTGAATTGTAGCCAGACCATACATGAACAGCGTTCTTATGAGCTTCGCATTCTTGTTCGTCACTGCGACCCGCCTCTCTGGTCAGGTTCCTTGCTAACAACCAGGCATAATCATCTAGGCTTAGTTTAATCGGGATATGTTCCTCAGGAAAAAAACCAAAAGCTGGATGTAGTGGGGTTGGTGGTTTGGGAGAAGGTTTGGGACACTCCAGTAAGAGAGTTAATGAGGGTGGAAGGTCCTTTACAGATCGCCTCAAGTCTGCTTGGTCGTGATTCAATCTGTTATTAAAATACGTTTTTGTAAACTACTACATCTGCTGCTAAAACTGCAATAACAACTACAACTAAGACAGCAATACATGTCAGACCATGCAAATGTTTTGAAAAAGTATTACATTTATCGAGAAATCTATTTATGCTAACTATATTAACATTATACCTCATTTCAGGCTTCTCATCATCTTCGTTACACTTTTGGTATATTGCTATTGCTGTGCCATGTAACGTGCGTCGCCCATCATACGTATCCTCGGCAAAGTCAACATTATCAATGGCAAAAAATATATGCCTGCCTTCCACGATATATGGTGGTACAAACAGTCCATCGTTCTGTTCCATGCGTTTCAGTACACTGGCTTCTATTTGTGATTCAACTCTAAGGAGTCTGTTATATTCAACTGACATTCCAAAACCATGTAGCAGGTTAACTAGCCCTTTACTACGAACAGACTGGTGAACAGCAAGGCCCACTGCTAGCTGCTGCGGCATTTCACGGGTTGTCTTGATCACTTCAGATTTTTTATTTCCGATTTGGCGTTCCGTCAAGCACTTTGAAACAGTACTCTGGACCAGACTCATGGCGCGCTTGTGAACTTCCACACATTTCTCCTCTGCAGTGAGTGTTGTATTTGGACCATTAATCACCCATCTGAAAAAGCAATACAACTCTTCTGGGAAATTGTATTTTGAAAGACTTTCCAGTGACCCATCAAACGACCACTTGTTAGTTTTCTCTGCTACACCGTTTTCCTTCAAAATACTGTTATATGCAGTGTCCAGTTCTGACATATTAAGGACATTCCCATTCTTCAACATGATCTCAGTTGTTGTTAAGAACTCGATTTTAGCTGCAATCTCACCTGACATAATAGATGGACGTGATGCCAGAGGCTTGCGGAGTACATTTGAAACATTTTTAGTCCAGCAATTTTTGTGATATTTTATATCAATTGCATGAGCATCTGCTGCATTGATTGCAGTAGAGAGTTTAACACGGAGCTTGTCATTTCTTTTCAATTCTATGGCATCATGAAGTGACTTGCCTCCATCCATGGTTTTAACTTCCCTGAATTTTTCCCGATAGCCTACTTCACCATCGCAAAAAAAACACACTGCTTTGTTGTAAGGGGTTGTCTTTGATCGAGTGAGCTGGTGAATGGGTTCTTGTAGATTCTGTGATTTTCTTCTTGACTCATTAGGGCCAGCCAGTTCCCTTTCATACCTTTCTTTTGCCCTTTTTAGCATTCCAGAGTGTGTAGCATCTTGATAACACTTTCTATGCCATGTTGCTTGTTTACTTCTAAGATCCTCACCTGACAACAGTTGCAGTGAAGACCAAACTTCAGAAAATCTCGGTTCACTATAAGATGCTAGTAGTAAACCCCCCCCCATATACCGAAATCGGAATGTTAGGAATGTTAATAGATTCATTTTAGGAATGTTAATAGATTCATATTAGGAATGTTAATTAATTCAGAATAGGGAATGTTAATTAATTCATAATAAGGAATGCTATTCAGAAAACATAATGTGAATTAATCAGGAATGCATTCATATTATATTTAACATATGACAAACTTAGGAATGTTTTATCAATGCCTGTTTTAGAATGTAGAGTCGTGTATATAAAAATGGACTATAATCTAGAATCAGAACTGCACTGAACCTTCAGAAGAGCAAAGACTTAGCGTTACCATGGAGATGTTAATACTCGACGATTTCTACGTCTCTGTAGCAGTGAATGACGATGGTTCTAAAACGACTATCATTGGAGATTATGGGTCATTTCCAAACATGAGTGCAAACAAGATTAGTGGTCTTTTTGTCAGTTTGACTAGCGGCTTTGAAAAATTCAGAGAACATTTTCATGAGATTGAAAAATTCTTGCTGAACAATGATCTGCGAAATGGAAACATAAAACAAGGAGAAGAAAACATTCAGAAAAAGGATCAGAAAGAAAATCACAGTAAAGGTCAGAAAAAAGAAGAACAGCAAGAAGACGAGAAAGAAGAAGAACAGAAGAAAAAGAAAAGAAAAGTTGACCTGAAGAATGGGGCATGTAAACCAAAGAAACCAATCATAAAGAATGGTAAAAGACTGAGAGAGCTGAAAGTGAAATTGCCAGTGAGAAGAAGATTGATCTGCGACGAAGTGGAGAAGAATGAAAGACAGAAGAGCATTGAAGAGATGCTGTTCAAAATTTATGCTAGAGAAGTGGCGAAAGTGCTGGCTGACAAAGTCAAAGAAGAATGCTATGGGTGTGTGTTTGACAGACCAAGCCAGAGCGATCACGATAAATGTCTTAACACTTTATATAAAGAGAATGTAAATTCGTATTTAAAGTCTGTCATTCATAGAGTAAATTTTGAGCATGTTATGAATATTTTTTATGAAGATCTCAAAAATACCAAACCTCTAGTAAGTGCATTAGAAATGTTAAAATTCAATTGCCCTGACTGGATAGATGAACATATGAAAAGTGATTCAGGACTTGAAAAAGTCAAAACTATTTTGTTGTCAGAATAGATTTTCATTTTTGTTTGATTTTGACTTTAAATTGTAGTTTGATAAAAAAATATATATATTTTTGAAAAAATAAAATATAATAAAAATTACACTTGATACGTACACTTGTATTATTCTATAATAAAATCTAGAAAATAATATAAATGTATGTAGAATTGCTTAAAGGATAATCATTTCCACTAGACGGTAGTACGTTAAACATGAGCTCCTGCTTTCCCGACTCGCCTTTAAAACTGGAGTTTAATAATTTCTTTAGACGTGCTAGATGCATATTTGCATGTTGTGGAGGTTCTTTTGTTATTCAAAACTCCCATATTGATGGAACAGTATCTGCAAAACCTGTATCACGATCCAAATCATGCTGGCAGTCTTGGCGGCGTGGGTGCTGTTTTCCGTGCCGTAAGAGACGAGGGAAAGTTTAAGATCTCACGCAATGAGATCAAGAAATGGTTATCAACACAAGATAGTTATACACTTCACAAACCTGTAAGAAAAAACATCAAGCGCAATCAAGTGTTTGTAGATGGTATTGACTCGGAGTGGCAAGCAGACCTGGTAGACATGTCTTCACTTAGCAAGTATAACAATGTTGTAAAGTTTCTTCTTACTTGCCTGGATGTGTTTTCTAAGTTTGCTTGGGTGGTGCCACTGAAGTCCAAATCGGCTTCAGCACTTGTAGAAGCATTTTCTAAGATATTTAGGTCTGGCAGAAAACCTGAAATGCTTTTCACGGATAAAGGAAAAGAGTTTACAAACAGACTTGTACAAATACTTCTCAAGGAAAATGAAACGAAAGCAAGTGTTGTAGAAAGATACAATCGTACATTGAAATCAAGAATGTACAAATACTTTACATGGAAGAGCAAACTTCGTTACATTGATATCCTACCACAGCTGGTATCTTCTTATAACAACACTTTTCATCGATCCATTCAGATGAAACCGAAAGAAGTTAATGATCGTAATGAAAAACAAGTATGGGAGACATTATATGGCGAGAAGAAACGAATTAGGGTAAAACCTGTCGGGTTTGCATTCAAAGTGGGTGAGTTGGTGCGAATTAGTAAAACCAGAATGACTTTTGAGAAATCGTATTTGCCTGGATGGTCCGAGGAAATCTTTAAAATTGAAAGCCGCCAGGCATCACGTCCTCCTACATATCGTGTCAAAGATTTCAACGACGAAGAAATCCGAGGAAGATTTTACGAGTACGAATTACAAAAAGTGATAAAAACAGATAATGTGTATAAGATTGAAAAAGTTTTGCGCAAACGAAAGCGTAAAGGAAAAAAAGAATTGCTGGTGAAATGGCAAGGATGGTCAGATGATTTTAACAGTTGGATTCCCGAAACAGATGTGGTGTAAATAAAACCGATCTTGTGTTAGTTTTATATTAGTCTGACTCAAACCCTCGACATGGAAGGGTCACAATTCTATATCACGCTGCCAAGTAACTCATCAATGGATTTCTACCCCCAGAATACTGTGTCAAATTTTTATGTGAACCCACCGCAATCTATAGAACTAACTGGACAATGGGAAGTCGGTTTAAAAGAAATCATATATTCCCGTACATGGAACAATGTGCGCAGAAAACAGAACCATTTCTACATTTGGGGTACCCAGAACATACCTACGGTTTTTATATTACACGAAGGTTATTATTCAGCAATAGAAGACGTACTTCAAGGGATTAAAAACATCAACAAAATGGTTCAAGACAATATCGAACTTGTATATAATAGAATCTCAAGACACGTTACGGTAACTCCTAAAAACGGGTTTTCTATTGGCTTTGGAGAGGGGCTTAACCTTATTCTAGGATTTGGGCTAACGAATCAGAAAATGTCAAAAGAAACCACTTCACCGTACGTCGTAAACGTGGAAGCTGGCCTTTATTCTCTCTATATTTACAGTGATGTGATAGAAGCACAAATAGTGGGAGATACTATGGCCCCGTTACTGCGCATAGTTCAAGTGGAAGGTAAAGGTGGCGATGTAGTATCCAAAACGTTTCAAGACCCCCCATATTTCCCTGTTAGTCGAAAAACCTTCGACAGCATTGAAGTAGATATAAAAGACGACACAGGAGAGAGAGTGCCATTTGAGTCTGGGAAGGTGATCGTACAACTACACTTTAGAGAACGGAGACCTTTGTACATTTAAGCCGACTTTGTACATTTAAGACGTAGCAATGAGAGAAATCTACCACCCAAAACCTGAACTTTACAAGGCTTATTATTCAAACCAAGCTCAACAAAACGGGCGAGGATTACCTGTTTTTCATGGAGCACGCATGCAGCGGGGTTATGGAATAGGATCGTTCTTAAAAGGTCTTTTTCGATCAGCCGTTCCACTGCTCAAACAAGGGGCTAGAACTGTTGGAAAAACTGCTCTTTCTAGTGGTTTCAATATAGCCAATGATATTTTTTTAGCTGGTCAGAATTTTAAATCATCCGCTTTAACACATGCCAACGAAGCAAGGGACCAGTTGAAGAGCAGTGCAATGAATGCTGCTAGATCAGCGGTTGGTCAGACTGGGAAAGGTATAAAACGACGCGCTACTTCTAAATCTCGCAGTCAAACTCAGGCAAAGAGACGAAGAACAACTGGTGCTAAAAAGCCTAAGAAGGGAAAAAAGAAAAAGAAGGAAAATACAACTGCATATTACAAGAAAAGAAAGAATCAAACTAAAGTTCGGGACATCTTTGAATATTAAGTATGGCATTTGTACATCACGGGTCTTTGGAATGCACCAAATCTGAACTTGAACTTTTCAGCGTACCTCCTACTCAGACAAGTATAGAATCAGGACGATGGGTTGATTTTCATCCTGTCTCAAACATTACTGATAATGGACCGATTGAGTTTAACATTAGTGGTGCTGGGACTGAGTACATGAATCTATCTCAAACTCAGCTGTTTTTGAAAGTTAAAATCTGTAAAGCCAACGGGACTAATTTAGATGCCGACACTAAAGTGGGGCCTGTCAATCTATTTCTGGCATCACTATTTTCTCAAGTCGATGTATCTTTGAACGGGAAATTGGTTTCTTCGGCAACCAATACATATCCCTATCGAAGTATATTTGAAACTGCACTTAGCTACGGACCAGCAGCTAAAATGTCCCAGCTGACGTCGGCACTTTATTATAAAGATACAGCAGGGTTCATGGACGAAGTGGACCCAAGCAAAGCCGATGACGCTGCTAACCTGGGGCTAAAAGCTAGATATCAACACACGAAGGATTCTATTAGTGTTGATATGATTGGGAGAATCCACGAAGATGTGTTCAACATGGACAGACTCATGGTCAATGGCGTCGATATGAAGCTGAAACTGACGCGTTCAAAGAACGAATTTTGTCTACTTTCACCAGAAGTTGGGGCAAACTTTAAAGTCACTATCGAAAATGCCATTCTCTTCGTACGAAAAGAGAAGATCAGTCCTTCTGTCATGATTGCTCACGCAGAAGCACTCAGGAAAACCACTGCCAAATACCCTATCAGAAGGGTGGACTTCAAAGTATTTTCGGTTCCTTTGGGGGCAATGAACATATCTCAAGACAATGTCTTTAACGGTCAGATTCCTAAGCGTATTGTCATGGCAGTGGTAGATAATGACGCGTATTCAGGCAGTTTAAAAAAAAATCCTTTTAATTTCAAGTCCAACGACCTCAGTTTCCTTGGAGTCTATGTGGACGGAGAACCGTTGCCAGGGAAACCGTTGCAACCTGACTTCGATGCTGCAGGGGGGCGGTCATTTATTATGGCTTATCAGTCTCTGTTCTCGGGCACCGGGTTTATGTTTCATGATTTGGGCAACGAAATTACTAGAGATGATTTTCATCAGGGATACTCCATCTTCTGCTTTGATCTAACTCCTGATCTGAACCACGAACAGCACTACAACTTGATAAGAAAGGGAAACTTGCGTATAGAGGTTCAATTTGCTAAAACCCTTCCCCAGAGTAGTAACATTTTGGTGCTGGCAGAATTTGAAAACCTAATTGAAATTGACAATCAACGCAACGTCCTGTTCGACTTTTCAAACTAAAATGAACACAAGACAGCTGGAAAAAATACTATCGACGGACAAAATCACTAAAAATCAATTTCATGGTGTCTATGCTTCGGACGTACTTCCAAAGACAGTGAAAGAGTACCCTAGTGCTTATGTGGCCAATGTGGACCCTAGTGATCAACCAGGCAGTCACTGGATAGCATTTTATTTTGATAAAAACAAGGAAGGAGAATTTTGGGATTCTTATGGACAACACCCCGAGAACTATGTCAAGACGTTTATCAACTTTTTACAGATAAACTCTACAAATTGGTCTATGAATCACAAAATGCTTCAGAGTTTAGATTCGAGTGTTTGTGGTGAATTCTGTGTGTTTTATCTAGTGCATCGTTGTCGGGGCATATCTTTAAACACCGTTGTTAATCATTTTAGTAACAAGAAACGATTAAACGATTCGATAGTTTATGAATTTGTAAACCGACATTATCCATTTGTTCTTGCTCCGCAAAATAAAAAACCTGTGAAACATCAGATATCTCGTCCGCCTCGTAAGTAAAACAATAACAATAAGAACAATACACTGTAAAACCGCTTTTAATTATTTATTTTATTGAAAGATAAAATGTGTACAAGTACAGTTAACAATAAAACCCATTAAAAATGCGTCTTTTGTTATCAATATGTAATCCAGCGTTTACTCGCAGCTTTAGAGGGAGGAGGTGTCTTGTATTTTTTCCGTGATTTCCTAGGAGGGGAGGGTGGCGAAGATCGCATAGGATCTTCTTCTTCTATTTCTGAATCTCCTTTCAAACTATAATCATGTACCGCTTTTTTACGGGTTTCGTTTCCTATCCAAATAAGAGGAGTGTTGACGCGTGCCAGTCCACGTGAGAATAGATCCCAGCTGGAGGGCTGAAAGCGCTTTCGTTCACTCATTGTGTCTCTCACCAAGTCGACAATGTTTGTTCCTGGTATAGATTTACCATCGTAGGTCAGTTCTCCCCGCTCATTCCAAAACATGACGTTTTTATTCTGCTTTAGTTTGTTGATCAATAGCTTGGCTTTGTTCTGGGCTATTTTGGGAACACTGTCTATTATTTCTTGTTCCATTTGTTGTTGATTTTGGCCTGTGTCTTTTTTTGCAGTCTCTTTGTCTTCTTTTTTATCTTCGTCAGAAGAGACTAGTTTTACTGTAAGCGGTTCTTTCACTTTTCGCTGTCGGTCAAATTCTAGATATTTTTGCATAGCTTGATTATAGAGTTTAACTTTTTCATCGTCGCCAATGTCATGTCGGGAGAGAATACCGCTCATTTCTGTATCTAGTTCCCCCAGAGTTTTTACGGCAGGAGTCGTTTGTATTTTTTGATTTTGATGAATGGATGTTAAATAGTTTTCGGGAACGAGAACCATTTTCCTAGCCATACTGTCTACGGGAGTAAACTTGCCAAGGTTTGTAGTACGGGGGGAAGTAAAATGCTAAGAAATCCGCCTCCTTTCTGAACGAGAGCTTTTTTCTTTTTAGTTATTGCAATTTTTTTATCACTCAAATGTCTAAGAACGTTTTTGTGTCGCTGCAGTTTTCTCTTCTGTACTGTAGAGAGTTTGACAACACCTCGTAATACGTTAAGTACACACTCACAGATTGCTTTCAATAAACTGTTGTCAGCTCCTTGAAGAATAGCCCGTCGTTGTTTGGAATTACAGTTTTTCAAAACGCGTAAAAAATCTATGTTCTTTCTCATACACTGAGACATGCTGAACTGAATGATCGTTTTTTGCTACATGCCTTTTATATGCTTTTTTTCACGTAGACATATTGAATCTGATGGGGTAAAATATTACTTCGCAACCGGAAGTTCTCTGGTGTCTCTTGTTTCAAGTCTAAAAATAAATAGCCGTACGGTTGAGAGCACACGTCGGCAAAAGCTTCTTGTAGAAACTTAGCGTTACCAGGGTACATTTGACGGGCCAAGTGACTCACTTGAGCTCGGTCTCTAGGGTTTGAGAACAGGCAAATGTAGTGACAATTCAGACTAATATTACGGTTCTCTTTTCCACGAGGAAATAAATTCTGTTGAATATGGATGAGACTCAAATTTCTATGGTGGCAACCACGCGTAACGAGATTAGTCATTTCTTTACTATCGCCTGTATCTGTCATCAGATCATCTAGGACTAATAGATTTCTCAACGCCGGATTAATCACTTGATTGATATCACTAGGAAACCCCTCTATGAACTCTATATTGGGGATAGTTCTGCGCATTTCTTCAAAGACAGGCTGGTATTCACCATAACACCATAATATTTTTTCCGGCGCATTTTCGATCATTTCTTCACCTGACTCTAGCAGTTTTCTTACAAATGAAGTCTTACCACACATTGTCGGTCCAGCAACTATCATAGGGAAGGGATGTTTTAGACGAGGATCCATGGTCAGAGTGTCACAAGAATAATGCTGCCTTCCTGCTATATATACTTGTTTTTATTCATTATCAGTTACCAAGTGTCAATCAATGTCAATACAATCATTCAACTTCACAAGCAATACCTAATATTTACATAATAGTATGTTTTATATGTTAAAAGCCATAGGGTAAAGTGTGGTAATCGTCTTTAATCACGCGTTTATTGTATACAATTCTATAATCTTTCGATTCTGGGCGTGAGATGATGCTTCTAGTTTTAACATTTCGCACGATTTTACTCGGATTTGTCACGGTCACTACATCGTCGCCACCACTTTGAACCATTTGCGAGATAGTATTAAAATTTATAAGTATAGAATTCCTAAAGTTTAAAGTAATGCCTCTCACTTTACAGCATGTACTACCGTCATTTAATCGATATCCATAATTCTTAGGACCCCCCGAGACAAAACTGGTAATGTGCTTTTCACCCGTCTCTGATGTAAGTTGACCAAGATAATCTCCAGTTTCTGGTTCCCACTCTCTTTCATTGCTAATGTAAATAACTGAATCAGTATCGAAATATAGAACTCTTCTGTCAAGCCTCTCTAAGACGTCATATAGTTTAAGGCGAGCATGTGCGGTGGTGAAGGCGGCAATAACTGAGTTGGTTTTTGCATTCACAGGAATGAAATCGTCATTGTGTTTGTAGTGTAGTTCAATAACATCGTCATTCACAAATCGACCATTCTGTACTTCTATGGCATCGCTGGTAAGAAGGTCAAAATAACGTTCAACATCTTTGATTAATTCAACCTGTGTCATGTTTGTGCGTTGAGCAAACTTCCCCCAAAAACTAGAAAAAAAAAAAATATTGATAAATAAAAAATCACTGTGAATTACTGATACCTAATACTAATTACCTGTTAAGCATTAGCTTAGCTAGTGCACGAAGTCCTGGATTTTTCACGATTTTGCCTGGATTGAGACGAATCCCCTCGTTGTAGAGATAATCCTCAATGTATTGAGCTTTCTCCTCCTCTGTACGACACCAAACGGGATACCCTGAACTCTCTTGCTTTATTTTCAAAAACTTGTCAATATATAATCGAAATAATTCATCCGATTTTTGAGGAAAGTGCCATACTTCATCTACATGAATTATACTGTACCCAAGTACCACTGCCTTCTTCACTTCCAAGGACACCCATGTTCCATTAATTGCCCTATCTGTGTCTTGATGATTGCAAGGGTCCTGTTGTAAGTCATCTGCACATGTACGGCAGAGTGGAAACATCAACTTGTTGTTGGACCGGTACGGGAGGACAGGATGGTACAAACCACGGGGTGGGAGTACTGTACATTTAACCAAACCAAAATACTGATCCAAAATACCAATATTTTCGGTGATTATTTCAGGGTGTCCAACTGGATATTCACAATATTTGTTAGTCCATGGATACAAACTAGAATCAAATGATAATAAGAGTTAGAGATGATCAACGATAAAATCATTTGTATAAGTTATATAAGTTACCTCGTAAAGTCAACGTATTTGATTTTCTCTCCCATTTGAGCTTCGTAGTACAGCCTTGTTGCGTTAGTGCGTCCTCCAAACAACGCGTGTCTGGGTTCTAAGGGTTCAGCGAATGTCAGCCTGTTGAAGTAATCTTTCATTTCTATGTCTGCCTTTAATTCCCGTTCAAGTTGACATCCCCATTTTTCGATGACCTGATAACCTTGACCAATGAGATACTGGGTACGTTCGACGGTTCTTTCGAAGAGATTCTGCATGGTACATCCAGTAACGGGATTTACTGTCTCTCTAGAAAAGCACTGCTCGCATCCGTGCCAGAAACAGCCCATAAACTCAAACACTGTATTGGAGGGGCCATGTAATCCGTCTACCTTGTAGGGGCCAATGCGCTGTTCACCAGAGTTTCTAGAATGTTGTATGTAGATTCTCTCTTTCTCGGACAAATAAGTCAACCACCGTAATGCCTGGACCGACTGTTTATCCTGTGGTCTGTACCCGTGTGGAGGAATAATTGCTATAGTCTCTGGCTGTAGAAAATTATTTTTCTAAACACCAAATTACATGCAGCAGCAATGGTAATACAATTAGCGAAGGGATCCACATTGGTTGTTTCTTTAAATAAACGACGGAATTCAAGACATGAACGACGTAGAATGTCAACATCCGAGCAACAATATTCTAGAATTTCCACTTCCATATCAAATACATAGTTGTTAGTGTTTAACTCATCATACCATGAAAGGAACGAACCTCGATCTTTCGGAGACATACCATCAGGATCGTAGAATTGAGAATCAGGAAGCGGTCCTTTGTAATTCTGATTAGCAGCAGTGTTGAATTTATGAGGGAAATATCCTTTTCTTAATTCTGTAAGACCAAATGTTTTAGGGAGAACAGAAAGTTTCATTGGCATAAAAGCTAAACTATCACGGAATTTAATATCCAAGGCAGTAACTTCCATTGATAAAATTTTAGCTCCATTCATAATCACAGAAGGTACAACACCATTCTTGTTTAAGTATGATAGAATGAAATACCCATCAAAAGACTGCAAATTATGCGCAAACCATATTGTTCCTTCATTTTCTTCGCTGAAGAGCCATTGACAGAAGTCATCGCGGGTTGATTCTCCTTTGAACACTGTTTTCTCACCCTTCTCATTTTCAACAACGACTAGATTAGGTTCGTGTGTTCCTGTTTCTTGATTTGTCTCAAAATCAAAAAACATTAGTCGGTTTCCTTTATCACCGCCTTCCTCTTCATTCGACTCCATCTCTTCCGCCATGCTTTCATTATTTGAATCATCTGTTGGTTCGTCTTCTTCTTGTTCGCACGCCGGTTGCATGTAGCAAAGATGTTCTGTGAGCGCTACATACGTTTTGCAGGCACGACATTTTTTCAAACCACAACGATGTGCATCTGCGGCCTGGTTCTTACGTTTGACAATTTTACCACACTCCATGCATTTGATATAGCGTAGACAAAGGGATGATCCTGCTGGGTTTAACTGTTTATGATTATGGAAACACTGTTCGTTTTTAAAATATCGACTGCATTGCTCGCAGTACTTCCATGTATCAACAACACAAGCTGGCTCCCTGAAGCATAGATTACATTTCACCTTACATGTGTGGTCTTGTTCGTGGTCATATCCTTTCTTACACTGGTGACAATATTTTTTTCTACAAAGAAACGCAGGCATCGAAATAATAACATCGAAATGATTGTCACGAAGGTAAAGATACAGCCGCTTTTCTTTCACCGGGCCAGAATATACTATTGCATTCAATAGATCTTTAGAAACAACATTGATTTGATAGTCCGATAAATATTCTTGGAAAAGTTTAATCTCTGACAATCCACATGGTCCCAATGGAACTTTAGCTTCACTGTGTAATTTTACGGCTAATTGTTTTTGACGCGATGACCGAGAATCTTTTAGTTGCTTTAAATGGGGGTCGTTGTCTAGTTGCGCTTTAGCAATCACTAATGCTCTGGCTAAACAAAGTTCGTCGTTGTTTTGGATAGGAATAAAACATCGTTTCTCTTTTACATATTGTTCTAAGTTGATGGTTTTTCTACGAGTTAATCCTCTCCCCTCAGGCATGGCAACATGAATCAGATTCACTTCAACGGACTCGTCCAATGAAAAGTTCTCGTTTGATTGGAGGACCTTTTCCACTCTACTTAACATTCGTTCTGCATTAAGTTGGTCTCTTCGCATGAATGGGAGCGAAATAGGGTATTGTAGATCGGGTGCCTGGAAAATCATACGCAATTGATCACGAGCTGGTATCCCTTCAGTTATCCTATCTATGATGTCTTCAAACCCATCTTGTAGGATACGAACAATTTCCTCTACTCCCTGAACATTGATATCACTAAATTGAATTTTATAATCAATACCTCGAGTCTTGAACTTTTTCACTTTGATTTCGCTCACTTTGGTGATTTTATACAATACTGGAGGCAAACTGGAGGTTGGTTGGGACAATGGTGTAAGTGGAGAAGGAGATGCTTGAGCCATTGGAGATGACGGCGGAGATACACGCGTGCGTTTGGGAGACGGTGGTAACTGTACATCGGTATCTTCAGTTAGATTCGGTAAATCTACACCCATACGGCCCCCGGTTTGATCCATTTGCGAACTTTCCACTGCATCCTCATTTTCCACAAGAAAGTCTTCGTCATCACAGTTCCAATCACCATCATCAATCAGAGCTTCAGTTAATTCCATTACCTCATGGACCTCGTTGGAAACCAAACGTGCTCGTGTTTCTAAAGCAATCATGGTCAAACTCAGATCCTCACCACACATAGCCATCAATACGTCCAACTCTTCTTCAGTTTCGCACGTACGAATAATATTTTCAAATAGATAAGTCGCCATAGTTCCAAAAACACAAAATCAAAAAAGCCTTGCCAACGTAATTTTTTTTTCTAACCTGTTTAACAAATGACTGTCTTTATATAGATTCTTTTACACACGATTGGTGCTTTGTTTTTGTATTTGTTTGTGGGAAATCAGATTAATATTATAATTAGTCGTTAATGTCCATTCAATTGCTGAAGTACAGGCGTGTTGATAACATCTATTATTCTATTCAAACAAATGAGATGAGTCATATTATAGCATTCTAAAACACGAATTGAAATTATAGAGCATTCTAAAATACGAATATTTAAAACTATAAAGCATTCTAAAACACGAATTGAAATTATAGAGCATTCTAAAACACGAATTGAAATTATAAAGCATTCTAAAATACGAATTGAAATTATAGAGCATTCTAAAACACGAATTGAAATTATAAAGCATTCTAAAATACGAATTGAAATTATAG
>JAUPMF010013326.1:4540-33579 GCA_031471435.1 Stomphia didemon | reverse complement strand
ACCCTCTGAACGACCACCTCACTAGAGTGACCAGATTGAGTGGAACAACACAGTAACCCTCTGAACGACCACCTCACTAGAGTGACCAGACTGAGTGGAACAACACAATAACCCTCTGAACGACCACCTCACTAGAGTGACAATATCGAGTAGAGAAACACAGTAACCCTCTGAGCGACCACCTCACTAGAGCGACCACCATTCCTGCAAAACTGATGTACATATATTTGAATTGGCCGGTGACCGCTATAAAACTGAACTATTTTTTCAGGTAACTTAACGTATACACTGGATTTATTTATGCCACACAATGTAAGCTGTCATTTCCTTATAATTTTTTAACCTCTGGAGCTGACTAAGTGAACCACAATCGTCTTTAAAAGGACACTAGATGTTTCCGGCCTGAAATAATTTAAATATTTATTAGTTACTGATTTGAAGAACATCAGGGTTATCTACAGAATACATCTCACGGAATCGTGATGACCAGGCTAAGTTAGTACTGTAACTCAGTTGCACTGGAATTGAGAAAGAGCGAACTACAGTCATACTGATACAGCCTCCTGGCCATACCTTAGTGCTGTTGTTCATCGTGGTTCACCGATACTTAGTGACATCTCTAGGTAAGAACATCAGTTATCGCTCCAATCTTTTTAATTTGTTTGTTCGCTATCTAGTCACTAGACAGCGGTTCATCACACAATGTAGTTCGTGTGCTTATTAATAATCTCCGGTATCAAATCCCCGGTACAAGGGCTCGTTTCTCAAAGCATTTTGAGCTCGGTAACCAGTTAAAATAACGGGGCCCCGTACCGGTACTGACATTTCGCTGGATTGACAGACCACCTTGTGTTTATTTTATTTCTTTCTATCGTTTCATTTCTGTCGCGTCCAATCTTATTCACTGAGCCCTTGACCATCTTTGACTTATTGGAGAATCAAACCGGCAGCGTCACAGTGCGAAATAATGTCGAGACCTGACAGATGTCTTCAATACTGAACAAAGTAATGAATTCAATTTAATGTTTATTGTTACCTTTACTTTCTCACCTGTCGAGTTCAAAGCGTTTTCTTTGTCGATTTTTCCACCATACATGCGCATTTACTTGTAAAATGCCTCCCCTCATTTACTAATTAAAGAAAAACATATCCCTACCCTCTCCTCCCCCCCTTTCTTATCAGGGTGTCACTAATTATTTTCTTTATTCTGATTGAATGGTTTAAATATATTGATAATTGAAGCATTTATAAAACATATTTTAATGACGGACCCATGAAATAGTAAAACACAACCGATGTAAACTGTAGATGGTGCGACTGCTATTTTTCACATTTGATTGAAATTCGCCCAATCACCTGCAAAAAAATAAACATCTTTTACTTTAGTCGGCGATTTGTTAATTCGGTATTAATACAGTCAAATAAACCAGGCAGTAATATACGACGAACAGTTTTTTCTCCGTTGACTAAAAGAACTATACGATTGAAACTGACACATTATAATTTCATGGTGATCTAAATATATATCAATCATTTCAAGGCTGCGCGATTACAAGTTGAAGAGATCACCCACGTCAATGTATCGGATCATAAACAAACAAAATCAATGGTAGTTTAACTATCTATACTTCTCTAATCGAAAGTTAAAAATTTGATAACGGTAGCAAAATGCCGGAGTTCGCCGTATTCGTGACCTTCTTTATTTCGCTTTTCTTTTCATGTTCAGGTCGACGACTAAACATAGTTATTGCCGAAATTGAAGCCATGTCCACGACTCCAGGGTCGTCAGCAATGGATTTACTAATGGTTTACTTTTCTTTGCGGTGGTGAAAAAATCAAATGCGCGTGACATGATTTTAGAAAAGAGGAAGCGACCGTGCATGATATATTTATAAACACTGTAGTACATCCATCGCTGAAACCGTTTTAGGTTCTCTTCTCTATTCCACTTCCTGGTGCGCCATGCTAATGACACGACAGAAGGGAGAAAGGACATTAATTACTTTTTGGAAATTGCAATTTTCATTAATTCTCTTACCTCCTGGATTAGATTTCTTGGTCAACTATTTTCGTCGAAAATAATATATTTATTTTCATATTTCGTTTTCGCCAAGGTAATTTTTCAGTTTTTTAAATGCCAAAAATCCCATCCGACAGCACAGTGTATGATTTTGTTGCCAAACGACACAGATTTGATGTTTGTAGACAAAACTTAAACTCTTTCTAAGAAAACTCATTTCCACTGTATATTCCATTGTTATCTTTGGAGATCCGATCGACGTGTGACTCGGGAAAAAAACTCAACTCATTTCAACTAATAAATTAAAACGCTTATCGAGATAACATTTTAAAGTTGATACTTAGTTTCATTCGATTAACAAATTCGCCGCGTATCTGGCTGGGGGAAGTCATGACAGAGACAATAGAGAGTTGCCGACAGACAGTTAATCATTGGTCCGCCAGTCATTACGTAAAATGAGAACCGAAATCCGGCGTGTTTGGGAGAGCGTTTTTCAAAGCCTTCCCGACTCGCTATGGGTCGTGACAGCAAATGTGTCGGTATAGGACTGTGGGTCTACTCTTTGTAATCGCAAAAGGGGGTAGCATTTCAGTTACATTTCCTCTCCGTAATTGAGTCAATTAAAAAAAACGATTTTAACATCAAATGTTACCACATGGGGAGGTCTTTTATGGCTCTGTCCGGCGGAGCGGAGTATTTAGAAGTCAAATGATTTATAACGTCTCTTGCTTACTAATTCAATGCTCCCTTGTATCTGAACCAAATCAGTGAATCAATGTGTTGAGCGTTGTGTTGATGACCAATAAGCTCAGGTTTAGATAAGAAAGCAATGGAAGCTTTAGGACTTTGAGTAAAAACGTAAAACTGATAAAAAAAACAGCCGAAGAGAGTGAAAGAGTTTTCGTATTTTTGTCTCTTCGTTGTCTGTCCTCTCCATTTTTAAATATTTTGCCTTTTCTCTGACATTTGAAACCACGGCCTGTTTTGAGCTTTTCACTCTCTATTTTGCACCATGCAAGCTCGAATCTCCTGACGCAAACAAGGCTGATCTGACAGTGTCCGTTGCGGTTTCTACTCAGTTCAGGAGTTTATATATTCCCGACAAATGCGAACGTACAACAATTTAAATTCACTAGTCTGGCTGTGTTGAGAAAGTTTAATTTTGATTTACTTGGGTTTCAGTTGTCATTTGGAGCCGCTGAATATGTAGATAGGTTTAAATGTACCTTAGATTATTAATCCATCCTTCTTTCCATCCAATTATTTATTTATCCATCCCTCTCGCATTGATTGATTGATTGATTGATTGATTGATTGATTGATCTACCTATCCACCAACCCACCCACCCACCGTATCCTTTTCTGTCCATCCATCCATTTATGAATCTACCCCAATTTATCTACGTAAGCGCACCGTTTCTGAATGACTGCACGGCTTTGCCTCTCTGGAAGCTGGAGCACGGAAGGCCACCCAGATTTACACAACATTTACTGCCATCTCAACTCTGACTGACTTGAGCACTTGACTCCAAATCTTCTCGCCGATAGTCGCCTGTTTACAGTTTACATATGTCAGTAAAGCATCAAGTGATCTCTCAGTGGTTACTCTAACAATGATAGGACTATTTTTCTTATAAACAAAACTTTTGCTGTTTGAGCTAATCATAGACTGAAGTATACCGCGAAGTTTTCTTGTTCGCAACGTCTCAATACTGAAAGAATATTGGGAATTTAAACACTGCAAAGCCATGAAGCAAAGATGAGAATTACATCGGTGTAATGTTAGTTAATCCATATATCCGCAATGAATTGTTACAACAAATAAAACTGGTGAAAAAAAAAATTATTGGGTAAAAATACCATAAAGATATAGTTTAGGCCAGTTAACCATTGATTCTCTCCCACATACAAATGAACCGGTAACCTGACAACCAGTTACAAACTCCCGGAATATCGTCATCAATCAAGGGCTCCTACACCCAACTGTTTGTGGTGTTCTTGGCGAGTCTTCCCTGTTGTCGTTCAGTGACACTGAACGAGTCACTTGGATATAAATATCGATGACTCAGACGTTACAAGAATAGTTCGAAAGTCTGTACGTGTTTTGGTGCGACTCGTCACGGAGTATTCTAGCTTGAGAAATAAAGGTTGTTTAGAATCCCCGTAGTCTGTACATGTCGCAGAGTCTCGGGTGTTTATTGGAGCAACACTGATGTGTTTGCGTTCAGTGCACTACGGGATAACATCACAGTATGAGTTTACAAGTAAACGAATGGGAGAAAAATATTACTATAAAAAAATGTGGGAATAAAACTGAACTGAGAAGTAAATACCAAGGAATCTCTCGGCGTATATATAGTCTATTAAACGTCTCTTGAATTGCTTGACATTATTTACTTGAACTCTGCGCTGAACTCATAATTTTATGAGATCAACATATGATAGTAGCCCTGATAAAACCAATGCCTGTGCTAGAATGATTCGTTATAAAGGCAAGTCCAATTAGTAAAACAATACGAGTTGGTTGGCTTGTGACCTCGGAGCGCATAAGGTCAATTAGTATATCGGTTATAAAGAAATGCAACCGGCGATATAGACAGACTAATATATACTTATTTATTGGCGGGTTCTTTACTTTATAGAGTAGATACCAACCGGGTCTTTGCAGTACGTTTGATCAGGTTGTCGCTGGTTGAGAGCATCGAGAGAAATCCAAACATTCGAACAGCGTGCAAAAGCATTTGCGTTCATGTCCATAGTTTATGTAAGAGACTGTGCAACTCATCACGTCCAAGGAACGCCCAGCTCCCGTTCAGCGAACAGCGGATGCGATTTCATTGCGTCGTTTACCGGATGCGCATCTCGAATTCCTTTGGTTCAAATGCCCTTTGAAATTTAGTTTTCAAGAGCGCTATTACGAAGATAACGGACGGCAAGAAGAACTCCAAGCGTACTTGGATAACACAGCTACGAGCATTAAGTGAGTTTCACCGAGTCGCGAGCAGACTGACTGGCTGGATGTAAGAAGTGGCAATAAGACTCCAGAGAATTTAACGAGGTCCATCGCATCATTTAATCACTCTAGCTAAGGCTTATCACACATGAGGTGAGTAAAGTTGTGCAATAATTGCATAGTTATAGCTTGCTGTGAAGGTTATCATACTGCAGAGAACCAACATTACTTTAGACATTACGAAATAGTCGCCGACAAAACATCTTTTACGAGTCGAAGAGTAAATAGGATGTTCTCACGAAGAGCATTACAAATACAGCCAATCGAGGCCATGTTACCCACTTATAAAACCAGAAATTGCTACATCCTATTGCGCATATATTCTGACCGCTAGCGTCTCATACGATCTCACACTGATGTACTAGTTATGCTTTCTCTGGCGAAGCTGTAATCATCGGTTACACTGCTAAGCATCGATCATGTCCATGACATTCTACTGTGCATCGTCAATCAATTCCTCGGTTTCTGTTCAATGTACCCCCATCTTTATCAACTTTGTTAATTCCAGGGAAGCATTTCCTGCCATGGCTATGGTTGTATTGTTCTTGAACTATCGCATAGCTATACCATATGCAGAATATATTTACACTGTCATCTTATAGTAGCCTGCCTGGTACGGAGAGATCAGTGGTGCGAGTTTCTGGGAACAGTATTTAAAATTGGTACAAAGTAATATAGACTTTTGACGTGAATAATCTGTATCATCCACGGTAAGCACAGCGTATGATTAGAACTAAATGACAGTTCTTCGCTCGTAAAAGTTAATGGCACAAAAATGTTTGGTTGATCAACGAGGCGCCGAAGCGTGGTCAATGATCGTTAGTCTGAAAAAGATATGCTTCTAATTACAAGAACAACAAGAACCATAACAATAAACCGCAGTTAAGCAGTTTTTCGGATGCTGTTCCTTGGAAATGCTTTTACTCAGTCTCCATGGAGCATGGGAACCTCACATCCCGAATCTATTTCTAAATGTCGACTTATCTCTCTTGACAATCATCCTTTAATCACACTTAAATAATCTGCCCCACTTGTCGTATTATATTCATCGAAGAAACTTCAAACGATTGCAATTATCGCATGATATACTGTTATGGCTCAATGCCCCACGTTCAGTGTAAACTTGATCGGTTCTTAACCTCGCTTTACCAAGTTCATCCTCATGAAACTGATGAATCACTAATACACTATAAAGCACTGACGTCCACATTAAACCCCCTACTTTCGCTTCTACATCATAGTGACTGTGTGTCTGGATTCGACTTTACAAACTAGCAGCTATCTAACAGTAGGTTTTCAGCCATGTTCGATTCAATATTTGCTGGAAATGCAGATCTCGAGAGGTTAATGCGACCTACCGCCTTCAACTTGTCATAACTCTTAATCAAGTGGATTTGAGCACCTTCGATTTGTATCGGTGATAGGCCTCGCCAAAAGGCGACCGACAGCACTCGGTGACTGATTTTGGCCTACATCTCTCGGTTAGTTCGTGGCAGTGTTTCGTGATTTGCATCGGCACTTTCAGAGCCGTGTTTTCTTTCATTATGTCCAAGGTGTCGGCTTCGAGAACTCTAATTTAATTACAGTCCTTGTAACCCCGAGCTTAGTCACGCCTGCTCACCGCCTGCAAAAACAATCAGCTCAACTGAATCTACACTAACCCGCCGGTGCAAACCCAAGAGAACTTCACAATAACTTGTAATTGGAATGATTATCACGCTGCGGCTTCAAGGCGAAATGTCAGTGTCGATTCTTGTCAACTACGCGTTAAATACTCCTCATATTTAATAGATTAGATTCAATCGAATTGTGTTGAAGAATGAGCTTTACTACGTTCAAATTCCTCATCTGTTTTGTCTGGTTTATTCCCACGTGTCTCACACCTCCTTGGCTCACAGACCGGCAGAAAAAATTTGTTCCAAGTTCGCGTCACGTTTTTAATTCAGTGAGAGTTTTACGTTGTGTTCGCCTTTATCTGTTTTAACAGTCGCTGGTACTCTTCTCATCAGGTAAAACGCGGAATGGCTCTTTGATCTCGCTTTTCACATGGTTGTTTGAGCCTCCATTCAAATAAAGCGGTTTGTTTGACGTAATTTAATTCGTACTTAATTCAGGCATTTCAGTTTTTGGGTAATTTTTAATCTTTTATCGGCAACGCTAAATCCAATGATATCACTAATGAGAAAACAAAAATAACACAAAATAACGGGAGTATGGACGTATGACCAGAACGTTGCTCCTGCACTTTCCCTTTTTCTTTTCTAATTGTAACCGTTTTTTTATTCTGTTCAACTTCACGGCTTCTTTTCTAATAACCAGAAACATCGGTCAGATGCGCCTGAATATGACTCTTACAATATTTTTTCTGACGAAACTGTAGACCGGATATTTCAGTATTTTATACGTTTCTGGAGCGGAAAAGATGTATTCGATTGCAAAACCACTGTACTCTTCCTGGTAGAGAAAGACAGAACGCTACTCTAAAAATGCCAAACAAACCATACTCGTCAATATGTGACTTTGCTTACCGGTTCTTCTCTGACGGTAGAGTTTTCTTCTGGTGTCAAATAGATGTACAGAAAGTTAGAAATTCATCTGAAAACGAGTGTTGCAGAAATGTTTCCACACAAGTAACGAACACTAAGGTCCGTACAGGCACACAACACGAGACGATAAATTGCGGCTGGGACAATTCCCTCGTGTGAATTTATTGTCGCGCAGACAAAATTCATGAAAATTGACAGATAATACAAAGGGAGTTGTCCCCGCCGCCACTTGCCGCGCCATGTCCCTGCGCGCGTGACCCCCGGCTCGTGTGTGTATACGGACCGTTACCTACGAACACCAGTCCAGACACAACATACTCCTACTGTATACCCGTGCACCAGGAGTGTCTCTAGACAAGAATTTAACGATTCTGGAAGAGTTTGAGCCAGAGTTTTTGATTGACACTCATTTTATTTTCAATGTTCATCTTCTGCTTCAAACTATAACAGCTTACCTACATATATTTGCCAGGGATTATATTACGTTTCTTGTATCCATGGCAATGTGTATCATCTCTTTTTGATAAGAAAGAAAAAGACATAAACCAAAAACATTTAACTTTTATTCGTGTTATTTGAGCTTTAAGATATTCTACTAAATAATCTAAAACTCTGAACTCTACTAATCCAAACCCTGCGATGTTGTTTGTCAAACAAAGGCGGATTATCACCGCTTGCTTTCTTAAACAACCTGAATATTGAGCTGGGAAGGATACAACGAGAACATATAAAGACTCTGAACTACTTAACATTATCAAAGGTTTCTCACAAGCAGTACAAGATAACTCTAAACTCATTGAAGTGTACTTATCTTACATAGGGTAAAGAATTCACGACATTCTATCGCTATATTCAGTTTCTTCTAACTAAGGGCGTTCCTTAGCTGGATGGAAGATGGTGGTATAAAGAGTATTCCTCACTGGTATTTGAAATAGTTTGGTAAAACCAAGAATACAGTGTGAATGCAAAGATATTGCCGCCTTTATCCGTTACTTCTGTAAATGTTACATTTGTTTTAGCGAAGCTTGGGATAAAGTTAAAAATATTTTAGTAAAAATAAAAAATGACAAACTAAAAACCAACATCTTCTAAAAGAAATTATTCCTGAGCTGCTTGAACTGAAATATATGTCGAGTCCAAAGTTGTAAAGAAAAGCAATGAAATTGAAAACTATTTTATTTCTGTACGAAGTTTACGATTGAGTAATAAACGAGATCACATTCACAATTAGTGTTTCTCAGATACAGCGCATTGTACTTCCTTTCAGGGTCTTTTCCCTGTTGTATCCTGTCTTCTTCCTTTATTGAATTCAGTATTATTCCACAGTTAAGTTTACCAACTGAAATTTAAGGAGTTTTGACATCAAAAGTTTCTACAGTTGTATAAACCTTCACTGACTGACATGGCCTAACTGAACAAGTTTAAGACATGGAAATCTGAAGAAACCTCGACAACAATTAGTTGGTTTAATCAGTTTGAAGGAGAAAATTAGAGATTTATTTATCAATAACACTTTCTTATTGTAATAATTTTTCCCCTTTTCATTATGTCCCTTTTCATACTTCCTATGATATTAATTTTTTATGCTTTCACTTAGGGGTTTGCTTTGTTTACTGATCTTATATTAGCTAAAACCTCTCAGGAGCACGCACTCTTCAAGATACCATGAATGAAATTATATCGGTCACTGACATTTCTGGGTCCTTTAGAATGTTCACACGGGAGACTTGAAATTTCCCGTCCAATCTCGGTCCAATCTCGCGAGTTGATTAAATTAAAGAAATCAAATCAAATTCATGACAGTATTCAAGGTCTATTTGAACAGTATTTGAACAATGCGTTAAACGCCACGTCTGCGCAGTCACCTCTAGTTTATTAGTCGGCTACGAGAAGACATAACGAGTGGATGGGAATCTCCGGCTTGGCTTGCGCAGTCTTGCGGCTGCCATCGATTATCATCAAGGATTCTGGAGTGTTTATAGACGGCCTATGTCGACTAGGGCCATGAACTTTGTCAAGTAGTTGTTTCCCCTTGAAAATATTTAGGCAAAACATTATCAGAAGAAATTACTGATTTCTTACTGCCTTTACCACTCTCAAGTGGATTAGGACTTCACTATTTGTACACGATTGTTAGCGCGACAAGTGCAGATCCGATCTAGTTTTCCTATCAGCGTCAAAAGTGATTCCAATTTCCGAAATTTCGATCAAAACCCGAATGCATCAAAATCCATCTGCGAAAATACTCAGAAGTGATCGGCGAGCTTTGCTCTGTCTCCTGTGTTCCTCCACCGCCGTAATTTCTATTTTATTGCCGCTTTGGAATCGGCAATTAGATCTCTCAGGTGTCAATAGAAACAATTTTATTAAAGTTTTAATTTGATTAGCGACCACCAAAAATAAAAGCGGACGATGAATTACTCTGTTAAGTATCCTGCTACGCCGTACACTATTTAGATTGAAGGGATATTATTACCTTAATATTGTTTAATATCTCAATTTCAAACTCGGCGGTGTCTTTTGTTAAAAAGAATGTACCAAGTTCATTTGCATTTCGACTTTGATTGCTGGTTAACGTTTAGGCAAACTTTACGGTCCTCGAGATCGACACTTACCCTGAGAGCGCGCTATGTTCCTTACAACTTAGATCCTTGAGAAATTTGAAAATACGAGCTAAGGTAATGTCAATAATGAAGATACGGTATGAGCTCCTCGGCAAAAGTGAGTTTTTAACCGGAAAAGGCAGGGCAAATGATATCATGGCCTTTTTTTGGCAAAAAGCGATTCGCTTTCTAATGCAAATTATATAATCAACTAATCAATAGACTAATTTCTGGCCTTTTTTGTCGCACACACGAACAAGGCGAAATTAGGAATCACCGACGAGCCCGAACAAAAGGACCCAATAAGTGGTTTCTGTGTAAAGTTGGGCGAAAAAATGAAGTAAGACATTAAATTAACTCAATTAACTAGGGCCATTGGTCAACAGCTGCTATGAAATGGCTTGCACTCGCAAACAATCATTCCGGAGTCGGCTTTGTTTTGTCTCTTATTCATTGACGGTGCTGTGTGGCGTAGAGGTGCTATTCTAATTCAGCCAGGCTTCGGTGGGCTGTTGGATCGTTCTCAAGAGTTTGACTTAACACTGCGCTCAAAACAAGGTAACTGATATATTTTGAATTTCTAGCCGTTTATTTGGAACCGAATCGTTCGCTCGTTTAGCCAGATAAATACCCAAAATATCCCTCGGTTAATTTTCCAAGCGGCAATTATTAGATTGAACCGAAACAGTTTAATTTGATGGCATGCACAGAGCGAGATTTTTGGAAACTACATCTTATTTTCTCCTTACACGGTGAATGTCACATGACCTTCACTGCTTGTATTAATTGATATATTTTCTTGATCGCAAATCAAACTACGAATTCAGTTGTAGTAGTATCAACGAGGAGCCCCCTTCCTATCGCTAGTTGCTTGTATCTTCGACTATCCCGCTGAGCCTGAGTGACAAATAAGGCAAGAAGCCCTTCGACCGCTCTTCGGGACGTCAATCACGTAGCTCGTTGTAGCACGCAACGCTTACTCGTAAAAACCGTAAATTTCTTTGACCAGATCTTGCCGTCCCAACTTTAGGCTAGCTTGCCGTCTTAGGAGAGTGCAACCGGCCTAACTACGGGAACAGAGGAGACACTAGATTGAAGGGGAACCTTTCTAGCGACTCCAGATCGCTAAGGACAACATTACAATTTAATACTCACGTCGAAATTGTGGTGAAGCTTGTGCGACGGTATTTACCCAACACTTCTCTCTGGTGAGTAATCCTAAGTGTATTATAAAGACGGCGATGTGTACTGCCATTTTTGTGTAATCACGGTCCCAAAGAGTATCACGGAGAACGTGTCTTCAAGGAAATGAAAGGAGTAATTTCTGTCTGGTCTTAGCGGAATTCGTATCTTGCGCAATTGTAGTTTTCATCTTGAAAACAACATACATTTCCGCTTTCCACGAAGATGTTGTATCTAGCAGTAGCAATTGAAGAGAAGTATTTTCGCCAATTGAACTGTATTTCTGTTAGTTGAGGAAATAATTCGATGCTTTATCTCGCTGCGTATCGTGAGATAAGCTCGTTTATTTCACCGAACAAGATGTGAAGGTAGAACTGACCTAAGCTATTGAAAGCCGAAGTATGCATTGCTCTTTTCGACTTAACATTTAACTACCTTGGAGTAATTGAGTTTGATCATTAAACAATGTCTATGCGCTTCTACCGAAACCTCTTTAGATTGTTTTGTTTTGAAGTAATCGTCTAATTTAGAATATTCTAACCAAGGAACGCCAATTCCATGCGATATTCTCGTTGCGGCTGCCAACAGGACCCTTCACGAGTAGGTCTCGATTGATTGTTGAAGTATTGATTTATACTTGTCGTTAAACAATGTTGATCAATTCGACAGAAGTCTTGTGTAAGTTAAAGTGTTTACTAGTTCAAAATCGTGACAGCTATCCGTGTAATTTGTGCTAAAACGATTCTATGCTTTGATTATCGCGACGGGAATCATCGCCCGCAAATCAGCCCCTCGCGTAGCGGGCAAAACATCTTTCACAAAGAGGCCCCGCACGGCGCCACAAAGAAAACCTAATAGTACGTAACAAATGCTAATGATTATTAAAACAAAGTACGTAGCTTGGTCTTTATGAATACAGCTTGGGTTCCACGTAATCTCTTTTCAAGCGAGCCGGTCCGCTTTCTTTACTATTGCGAACCGTTAGAACGGAGACCGGTATCAGTAGCGTACGTATCGGGAAGACAAAGCCTGGCATACACTGTATGTAGGTACTCGCTTGGATACAGTTGTGGAGGGAACAGGAAACGGACGTTTCACGCTGTTTTTCGCGTTGTTGTTCCAAGCCTGGGGGTGACTGATTTCCATCTTAGCACACGAAACGTGTTGGACGTTGAAATTTTAATATAAATTTTAGAAATGTTTGCTGTAAGTGAACTCTCACTGATTAGTAAGCCGTTCGTGGCCTTGGGACTCAATAGATGCTTCCTTGTTTAATTGTACTTGTTTATGAGTGAACGAAGCCATACAGAACGAGAACTAGTGTTTCTAAAAGATAATAAATAGAAGAACTGAAGTCTCAAGCATTCTTGGCATTTTAGACTCGTGTTGAGCACGGCAGGTTATTCGCCTCACTTGAAAAATTGACCGTTGAAAACTTATTTGTTCGTTTTCAATGCAGCTCATGACTTGACCTAACTAGCTACTAGCTCCACTCGTAAAAAGAGAATGATAGGATACGATTTTTATACCTATTGCTTTAATAGATCCTAAAATATTTAGAACGACTGACTTGAAGTGAGAGCATATCCCGCGGTTATAGTTAACAACGCCGACAGCTGAAAAGCGAAAATAAATTCACCATATCCAAGGAATTTGATAGTTTTTTAGTTTTACATAAAATTATCCAGCCCGTGATTTGTCTACATATTCAGCCGGTCTTTTATTCTACTTTATTATAAAAGCAACTTTGAAATCCTTAAACCGCTGCTATTTACAAACATTTGAATGGATGTGGAACTAGGCTCATCGCTATTTCAACGAGCCGTTAAAAATCTAAACAGCCACAATTTGCCGGTGTCAACAATGTGCAAATGTAACACTCGCTCGGTAAACATTTAAAGGGCTTTCTAACACGTTTCCATGTCATTATTTGATATGGCGTGCTGTATTGCATTAAATATTTGCATAAGGTAAACTTGAGACAATTCCACTGAAGGGTTTGGAGAAAATGGTGGGACAATATGCGATTGCCACCCTCCTGTCGAAAACAATTGTTTGTCAAATTATTTTGATTAAATTTTGCACTGCTTTAATTTATGTAATTTTAGTCGGAGGGCCAGACGCGTCTTTGTCAGATATCAATTGAATTTGTCGTGAAGGCTTTTTTAATCTCCTTTGAAAGGTAGTTTGAATTTTTCTGGTTAAGGTCACCTTCTATCTATCTATCTCACGGACTATCGCACGAAGCTAAAACAGAAGACATTGGATGACAATTCATCCAATGTTCGAAACAAGACACGTTCTTATTTCATTTTTTGGACAACAAAAGGCTTTTTAAAGATCAAAACGGGCGATGAATAATGCTTTTTTATGGACTAAAACAAGTTCCATTAAGAGATAGATAATTGTTTGGTCCAATGGGAAAATAATATGTGCAGTGTTTGAAGTGGTATCAGAAAACTATCCAAAAGTATTCCACGACTGCATCTGATAAAATCGTACTTTAAACGCATTGAAATGCCATGTTTGCAGAGATATCGTCAGTTATCTCCATAGCACTTGCTTGTTGCCTGTGTGAATATCAGCCTTAGAAGATCTCAAATGGAGATTCGTCACAACTTTCTGTGACATGGGAAGTTATCCCTCCTAAACACTTCTGACATCACAGCTTAGTTATGGCTAAAGTATCTTGGTACTTAGGGAGATCTGAGTGACAGGAAAACCTGCTCAATGTCAGGGAAGTGTATCGCTCGATTGTACATGTTGTGAGAGGAACCGTGTTCACTCGTGCTCAGTCTACGTTTGAAACTAGACCTTGCCCCCTTGAATGCCCTCAAGGCTAAGTAACTGCTTCGTAGTCTTCCTAGCCTTCCAAGGAAAGCTCGAAGATAAGTGATAAACCGGTGAGTCTAAAGATAGTATTTTACTCACACATACTGGCAAATGTAGGGTATATATAGAGCTTGGGCCGCCAAGAAAGCCGATAGCTTGTCTGGCTCTTTATGATTAGTTCCAAAGAGACTGATGCACAAACTATAGGTTATTTCTTTTTTCATATACTAAACTTCTATATATTAGTTGTAAACTTCTTCAGGGATTTCTAGGAGTGTGAAAGCGATATCCAAGCTGTCGTTTGTCCGCTGTTCTCAGCAGTGTAATATGTAATAATGAGAGTTCGTTTTCCCATTGTAAGTCTCGCCGACTGAAAGTTGAACGGTGCTGACAACAAAAAAGAGTTCCAAGACAGATGCATATAGCCGGATACAGTAATAGGCTTAGCTAGAGCAGAGATGAATGACAAAATAGAGGTAATAAAAGCTTTGTATACATATTTTGTTGCCATAAAACCCAAATACTTCGTGCCCTCTAACTTGAGCAGACAAAGTGTGGTTAGGCTTAGGTCACACGTTCAGTAGCTCAGCCTTTCAAGCATTGTTCTGTCGACGCGTTCTTGGATATTCGTGAATTTTATGAAGAAAGTTTAATAATGTATCAAAGTTTGGTTGTGTGTGCTTTGTGTCGCTTGATTATATGTAGATTCTTGTTGTGAGGCACTAATTATATACCTAATCAACCGGCCACGGGAATTGCTCTGTGTTATGGTGCTAATCGAGTTAGCCGAACGTGCTTTTCTGTTATATTTTCAGGCTTTGAATTTATCTAACTGGGATTTCAATATTCGTAGTTGTATTCATCAACTGTATATTCACTTTGTACAGCAAAATGTTGACGGAGTTCCACACTGCCCGCCCTGTATCGTTGAAATATCTTTTGTTAATCTTTACATTTGGTCTTTGTGTGTAAGTGTAAAAACATAACATGAAGAAAGCTTCATTAGAATTTTGATTTTTAAGAAAAAAGGAAAGGGGAGATACTCAGATAGAAAAATGGAAAGTTACATTGGTAGCTTGTGAAATTCTATTCGCATTTTGTAAAGGTGAACAATGCAATAAGCCTTCTCTCTGGTAGTCAACTCGAACCATTGCGTTGTTCTCGATGGAAATTCGCCATCAGCTTGCTTTGTATAACTACCCTTGTTACCAAGAATGTTAAGTTTTTAAAAAGACAAAGCCTGTGCCAAACGACAAAATAATAGCCATAGAATGAATACAGAAGTGAAGTCACTTTGAGGCACTAGCAAATCGTTTTTACATGTGTTTCCCAACCTCAAACCATGGCGATTGTGGGGAAGTGTACTTGGACCCCGAGACTGAAACGCACTCCAATGTTCCACTAAAAGGTTCTTCGATGTTTATCGAAGATTATTGATCTGAAAATACAGATATATATGAAGATACTGTCAATATTATCTGTGTACATTAAAAACAAAGACCAAAAGATTAGAAAAGCTTATAGGATTTAAAAGCCACGAACAACTGTAATAGTTGTCACTGAAAAATCTGCTCTGACCTGACTAGGTTGTATTGAACAAGGAACAGCTAAACTAGATAAATTATAGCTCGAAAATAACTCTTTGTGAATGCTAGGATTGAATAAAGGGGAGAGATTCATGATATTCACGGGGGACATGTGAATGTCTATACCCTCATCAAAGGTGTCAGTTTATGGAATGTTTATTTGTTGAAAGATTTGCGCAATATTGAGATGAACTGATTCGTGACTCGGTGTCGTCGCTTCTGTATATTTGAAAGGCTTTTCCTTCAGTCTTTCTGTTCTATTTTCATGTCTAAATGAAGAGAAATTAACTAGTTTTGTTCTCGTGCCTATATCGATGTTCCTGTATGTAAGGTAGGGTAAGTTGAAGGATGTTTTGCGCTTTCTACTGTGCATTGTGTTTTCTCAGTTGTGTAACGTCAAAATACCGAGTCCAGAGGCCGAGTTTCACACTTACTTCATTTGAAATAACTAGCTATTGTAGAGCAAAACTAGGTCACGCTAATGTGTTACCCTATTTCACTGATTCAAGCGAGGTCCTCAACGGACAAACCAGTAGAGTTTGTTGTCTTAAGACGAGCGAAAACGTCCACAATCAAACCACACAATAGTCCAGCCTTACAAATGTTTAAACTCACTGTACGAGGTTGCGGCGTTTCGTTTAGAGTTGTTTTTTCAGAGCTTATGCCTTGGGCAGGGGGAGTGATCAACAGTTGAGCTCAAGATAGCATGGCATGGCGTTTGATAAATGCATTTGTTCCGCACTTCTTCCAAGAAAACTCTGTTTTATTGACAAAAACATTAGAAAAAGCTGAAACACTTAAACACAACGTGTACAAGCTCGTTCCTTTATTCGAATTGATCGATGCTTCGATTCATTAATGCTTTTACGTTGAGAGCAGAATGAACTGAAAGAAAGCCAGGACGATTTCATCAAGTACCCAACAAAGACGAACTTTATCAGCGAGGACCGCCCATCTTTAAGTTGTGGTTTGACGCATTATCATGGAAATGGCGTCCTGCAAGATTGAGGCTAATCTGACAGCAAACACTGACAGTTCTAGACCACTAACTCTGATACGATATTCTATATTTAAAGCTACAAGTCTCTACAAACTAAACCTTTCGGGACAACGTTCGAGCCAGAGAGACCGATGATCTGCCAGTAGCTTCGCTATAGGTCACACTTAATCAAGTTATCGGTTGTCAAATGATTGATATTTGTGGTCTTGGTAGCGATACTAAAATGCTCTCAAAGAAAGCCAGCAGAACAGGACGGTTTTATGCTGCTTTATTAGCTTTGATTCAATCTACACATAAGAACGCTAATGTCTCGTTTTAATAATAATGGTAGTTTGTAGGGAGAAATTGTGAGACTGGATTTAAACACTGCCGCTAAACCTGTGGCAAACATCTGAGCAGCTAGTTTTCTAGTTTACTAGTTTTCATGTAGCATTTTTAGCTGCAATAACAAAGGATTGTGTCTGTCTTTCACGATCTACTAACGGTTGTTAGTTTATAGAAAATACCTTGCAATGCAAACTGTGCTCACATAATACTCTATATATGTAACACCATTCATCACTATACACATTTCCCTTCAGTTTTATCTTGCCGATTGCCCTACCACATCAGTTTGTTCTCTTGCATTATTTACTGCACACATTCCTAGCTGTTCCCACCCACTACGAAAACGAGAAAAAAATTGAGAGCTGTCAAAAATAATTTCCTCTCTCTACTCAGATACACCGGTCGCTGCTGTCACTTGTAAGTAGGCGCATTTCAATTCAGCTGTAATTAAGAAACGAATTCCAAAGTCAGAGAAATTGATTTTTTCATGAGCTGAGGTATTGAGGAAAAGTGAACAACAAAGACAACTGTTGACGAGCCAGTTTTTGTTTTAGTTTATATTTTATTTACTTTGCCTGATAGCAAGAACACCGCTACAGCATAGACCAATTACAGCGGGATTTGTTGATTTTAAAACTTCTGCTTCCAAGTTAGATATCTCTGTACTTGTAATTTTGAATGTATTTTTAAATAGAAGAGAAAATAAAATAAAATCCATATAAATTACTTCCAGCCAATTCAAAGTAACACTGTAAAATGCATCACGCACTAGATTTCGTCCAGTAATTTGTGGTTGTGATCCAGAAACGTACTCACAACTGAGACTTCCCAAAGGAATCAAAACAAATTATAAAATAATTCAATTAGAAAGCAGAGTTTGAATTATTTATCAATGATTGAAAATTGTCTGAAGAATTTAAATAATAATTCTCCGAATTTCAGTTTAAAAATGTATTTTATACCCTCTGTTTTTACGAGAGGTCAAGTGATCGGACGCTTTCCTTTCAGGATGTATTTATTTGAACTTAATATCCTAAATGAAACACGACAGTACTTTACTTTTTCAGTACAACTTTCACATAATAAAGCTTAGTTTAATGTGCGTTTTCATGATGAAAGGGACCCTGTTTCCTTCCTTACAGTAAACAAGTTATTGTCAGTAATAACGCGGTGTCAGTATCCAAATGAATGTGAATTTTTCCTAGTTATCTCGCTGTGCCTCGTTTCCGGAGTTCTAAGGTGGCCTAGAGTTTGATGTACAACTAGTGTTCAAGACAGAATTTGTACATGCTATCCTTTTGTATCTACTCTTCTTGTTATCTTTCGGCACCGTTTCCAAGTCTCTGCTTCAGCAAGGATAAAGAGTAGCCAGGTGACCTGCCAGAATCCTGCCTGCATTTGATTTCAGTATAATGAGTCGCCCTAACTTAGTCGCAGATTGTCTGATTTAGCCGGGATTTAGTTCAAAATAATCTACAAAATAAACGTTCCGAAAAAGATTTATTTGCTTGAGTTAGTGTTTAAACTCGGAAAGAAAGGTTAAATGATGTCACAGTGCCCGTTATTAGCTTAGCTAGCTCTGCCCTGCCTTCATCGTCAGTGATATAATCTCGAACAAAGGTGAAGTTCGGTGTACTGTCGCCAGAACACCAAACCTGTGAACACATACCGCCGCCCGCTCTCTGCATTCTGTTGTCGATCAGTTCGTCTTCTAAACAATGTCTTTCGCTGCATTTCAAAACCACAGACTTCTATCAATGATCTTTTTTTTTCTTGGTGTTTTAATGGATGGAATATTAATATCGCAGTCAAGAGTATCAGATGATCGCCCGTTTTTTGCTGCGTCTCCCATCTTCATACTCAATGATCAAACAACATCACATCGAAAAAAAGAGTACGTTTTGTGCTGCTGATATCCATGTTTTGCTAATTGATCCATGACTACTTCTTGCCAAACGGTGCAACTGCGGCAAAAACTATGTTCTCGGTGTGATTGCCGAAGACGACAGCAATGCCGTCTGGAAAGAACTGAACAATTTGCAGCACTAACTAACTGTAAGTGGAACAAACCATACTGAACTAAGCCACGATAATTCAATATTTTGTTGATATGATTTCTTTGGAAAGTAAACGAAAACAATGTGTCAAGCCTAACCATAACGGACTTGAACAACTTTGTAACGCTTTTCCTCGCGACAAAGGTAAAACATTTCATACGTAATTATTTCATTAGGGTGAAACATAACAAAAATTGATGAACCTTGAACAGTTTTTTGCGTTAAGTATTTGTTCAAAAAAAAATTTTCTGAAAGATTATCAGCCTAAAATAATGTTTTTAAAGCTAAAGACAACCAAATGATTGTCGTGTATTCAACGCCCTATACAGGATTCACAGGGCGATTTCAACGTGTACGAGAACACTTGCACACAGGAAAGCTCTCATCGTCTGTATGTTGCATTTTAGCTTTTGTTTGCCTGGCAGTTTTCACCAGTTGCGTACTTCATTGTCGATATTTTCTCTCTGAATTCACATTTTCTTTCAAGAAAAGGCCACACAAAGTTACGATCAAGTTGAATTCAATTGCCAATGAAAACAGCCTGTAAACGTTTAATTATAATGAAATCTTAATTTTGTATAAAAAGAGTACTGAATGGTTATAACGTCATTTAGTTTATGAAATGAATCCAAGAGCGTTGTGTAATGGTTCATTTATTTCTTTTGTAGCACCCTTGTGGCTTTTCGTTTGTTTTTCGGCTTATAAGGAAGGCGGAACGCACCATTAGGGTTAAGCTATCACGTTTGGGCTTTTGGTTTTAGTAAAGAAGACGTATCCTTGAACAAAAAAAGCACACCAATTAGGCTCCCTGTTGCAACGGCACTATTTGATCTTCAGTAAAAGTGCCATAAGTCGATCGGGGCGGAGGACCCGTCACATTATAATTTGCCTATCTGTGTGGGTTTTTAGTTACCCTTTTCTACAAGACAAAGAATTGATTACAAAAATCTATTTGTACATCAATTGACCTTGTTTTGACCATTGATTGTTTTTGGTGTAGCAATTCTAAAGTAGAGTATTCGGGGTTTGTTTCGTTTCGATCGATGAAAATAAGTCTTGTCCGCCCTTTGCTGGACTGAAAACCCGATCTAAATACAGAAAAAGCTGAACGGCGCTTATGAAAATACTCGCAACGAATAGCGCAAAACGAATTCATTCCGGATAATTCTAATGAGCAAATGCTTTTTGCGATGAATTACCTAGCAAATTCAAGTTGGATTTGGGCTTCATAGAAATCTTTCCTTGACTATAATAGTGCTCTTCATGATAAACAGCTCACAGTTTGCCGTCCCTCTGATATAAGCCTGTTCGATTGGTGATTTACAATAATGTGTGTCATTTACTGTCATACGTGACATGATGACATTCCGGCTTAGCCAGCTATCAGAAGAGGCTTCACTCATTCTCCCAAATCCTCTTTTCCATTGCCATTATACTAACAAGATCCTAGATGTATCACTTGACCAGTTTTCGTGATGATTTGTCTGTTGAATTTGTCGCTTTTCTCCTAATTTAGATGCGAATATGTCTTCCTGCAGCCATGTCCCATAATTGACGGGCGTTTTGGACCCTCGAGAGAAGTGGAGAGCTGTACGTTGATCGGCTCGGTTTTGGCCTTTACATTAGTGAAGATTAACTGTAAATCCAAAGACTCAGCGAAAATTTACTTGTGCATCAAGTTTAAAATACTTCATTCAAATAATGTTTTCAAAATACAGCAGCTGAACGTACTGGTACTATCCGGCGAGTGCTAGAGTTGTACATCGTTCCTTTTCGAAACATTCACTAGAGCATTGTTTGGCCTAACACGGATACAAAGAGTGTATATTGTTTTAGTTAAGAAAGGACTATCTCAAGAATAGCCGACAGTTGGTTCGATATCTGTACTATCAACAAGGTAGCCCTCACATCTGCACATCGTATAGTGTAACGGCACCGAGTCACGATCAAGACGAGGGAACTAATCCCAAAACCCATTGTGCAACCTTGCATGGGCTTATCAGCTCGCGATATTTCCAGGACATTTTCCTTGATTTCTTTCCGGCTTGCGATAAGGTTAGCACCTGTATGGCTGGGGAAGGTCTCATCAGAAATATATGTGATAGGTTCTGTATTCGTTCGTCGTGAGTAATGACTGTCTCTCTATATACTTTGTTCGACGCATAGACCTGTAAACCACATTTTCACCAGCGCTGGTCAATTGACAAAATCTATTAGATGTCAAAGAGATGGAGGTTTTTTCATTAGAATATTGTTATATGATAATCCAGTCATATTGATCGTGGAGCAATCATGTTTTTCTTTGAACGGACTCTTTATTTCTTAGATTTGTACTTATTTTTCTTCAGTTTTTATTTTTTTATTGTGGAAAAAAAGATGTATTTCCTCATATTGCTTCTATCGTTGTTTTCTTTTCTGCTTTACAAAATTTCTCTTAATTCCCTAATGTGTTTGGATATCAAACAATGTCAGAGGGCTAGTCAGTTTGTCTGATAGGGCGTGTAAGTCAACACACATCAGTTTTCGATGTAATGCTTTTCAATCAAAATCAAATTTCACTATTGTTCGAAGCTGTTTGGATTTGTACAATGTTCACGCATCAAGTAACATTAACCCGGACCAAGGTTATTTCTGCTCTGAAAGTCGTACTCACAATACAAGTGGTTTGGGTTCATGCTTATCAGTCAGTTCTACCTTTCGAGACTTCAAAATGAACGTTTTGTTTGTTTAGTTTTTAACAAGTATGACAAACATATATGCAAACTAAACGTATCCCTGGCGTTTGCTTTTTTTTGAAGTCTCAGTCACGGATGCCTTCTCATCAAGCAAGGTATATAAATTTTTCGACAGTATCAAAGGCCTTTCTGTTCACTGTCACCGTTTAGTTGGATAAGCATTCCTATGTATTTCACTAAAGTTTGTCTTATTAAAGATACGTGTGATCTTGGCCAAACAAATGCCATTCCTCTTCCTAACTTGACCCACACTAACAAGTGGTCTTACACTTGCACCTGCACTCTCGTCTTGCTCGAAAACCATACGCACTTCCCAAATAACAAAACTAGTACTCTGTATAAAGTAGTATCTTACAGCTAAAACGTTCAACTTTTCGCACTCAAAAACTCAAAAGTACCGATATACTCAGCGGCTTATTTGCCAAAAATTAGAGTTTTTAATGTTAACGATCTGCGTTTTCATATTTCCTGCACCGCTGAAATAACATCTTTTAAGTGTTTCAGTTTCTCCGCCCCAAACATTACATTTAGGGACATTCGAAACAGATTCTTCTTAAAGGTCTAGGATGTCACAGTGTGGTTAACCACAACTGAAGAGCCTTAAAATCCATAGACCATCAATCAAATCCTTTATCTGGATCGTTTTCAAGCTTCACAGGATAATTAATGGTTTATCCATTTGTGTCCCAAGGTGACTAAGGTTGGGTCAGTTGAGGATATACCTTACTAACTGATTCAGTAACAGCTGGGCCTACCCAGGTAGCGAGTTCGCCCAAATTCAGGCATTCGACGGACAACTGGCCAAGCGGAAAAGCTAATTTTGATAGATAATTTAAAAGCCCCTTGACTAAGGTCAGTATGATGAATACTTGTAGACCTTTAATATTAACACTTGTGTTGGAAAGGTACTGGTCAGACCTTGAACACCTAGAATTTGCAGTGGCTAAGTTGTCCCATTTAGTGCCCTGATGGGTGTTCAATTGAAAATGCCACAAACGTACTGCCTACTTTAAAAGAAAACGATATTCTAGATGACTATACCTGTGCTATCTTTGTTTTTTATCTAAGTATGAGTGATGGTCTTTTTGTGTGGATGGTATAGTGTCCCAGATATGGAAAACCACTTCTTCGCTGTTTGTCTCTTTAGGGCGTTGCTGCTCTGCGAGTGAAATAATTGTTCTCTAAATGGCCCAGACAGTTTGTCTAGGGTACTGAGAATCCCTCTTTCTTGTCCAACTCTTTGTAGCTAATATATAAGATGAGGTAAGAGTTTTGGCGTCAGTGTTCTTCGTATCTTACTCCCTCATCTAAGCTTCTTTCTATTTCAACGAGAAATACAACCCACCCTTTTGTGTTTCATGAATAGGCCCTTACACAGTGCCGTATGTGTCATTTCAATATACTTATATCGACTCGTATCGTCGTTCGCTGGGTATTGTAGTCCGTGTGGAAACATTAGCAGTCGAACAAAACCAGTGTGTGGTACTTCTGTTCCAATTAGAAACCAAGTGCACAATGCAGAGGAGTCAGTAATGTTCATCTCACTGATTTATTCCAAAGTCTTCATAAAAGAGATTTCCGAGCCAGCTTAATTCCACACTTGTTTTCTCATTTGTTTTCTGTGTGATGTCATGTACAAATAGTAACTGACGAAAACGTACAGATTTTCAATATTTCAACTTTCCGTCTAATTCCTTTTTCCTTGTGCATCATCCATGTGCTTGTGCTATTTGTCACATCGAGACCATTTTCACATATCACAACGTCCGGCTTCATTTTTCTTGTTAAACTCAAGTTCCACGAACAAATGTTACGAAGGCAATGAAAGTCCGTTCGTTCGTTTGTTGCCACGTGTGAGAGGAAGAAAGAAAGAAAGCAAGGAAGGAAGAAAAAGAAAACGAAGTTCTCACAAAAGAGCGACTTTTGTGGGAAGACTTTTGTTAGCATTCATGTTGAGCTACGCGTGTTTCATACTAAATGTTTTTTTTACACATTTAGAACTGATTTTCTCCTGATTAGCTATTAACATTGTCAATGCTTTCAAGGTAGAACAGAAGCTCTTGATCGAACGCTAGATAAATAGTTCAACATTCACTCATTGTACCTTCAGTTTAAGTTAGGTCTGATAGTTAAAAGTCAATATTGTTATTTAATTTTCTGCTGTTCGTTTATCGGCTGTTTCCACCTGGTTTGGTCAATTCAAAGCAGTTTTGTTTGTCTGGACAGTATCACTTTATTGCCTTTCAGATTTCACCCCAATGAAGCAACAAAGTTTGGTTTCCGCTTGTTAATCAGATGAACTAGGTAGCTTTCTTACAGTATTTCTCATTATTTCTAGATGGCCGTTGTCTGGTCCTCACAACCTCCACCTATTTGTGTTTTACAGTGTTTATATCCGTCCTCGGTTGATTTTTTCAGTTCCTTTCATTTCTCTTTCGGACAAATTAGTCACCTTTTGCGTATTTGAACCGGCGATAAACGACGTAAATGCTGGCGTTATTGTCATGAAAGGATTATTCTTGATTTCTTAGTGGATAATAAAACATACTGAGCCACATTTGCATCGTAAATTGAATCCTTACTCGGCATCTGGACCCAGACAAACAACTCTGTAGTGCAGAATAAAAATGTCGATCCCTTTTTGACTTTAATTTATATGTGTTGACATCTCTAGACGTTTTCCTGACCCGAAACTCACCAAATCAACCACCTTCGTTTTGACAAATCCAAGGCTTTGATTGACAGCAAAAGTCAACTAGCTTTTCATTCTTTCTGAGCCTGGGTCAAAGAATCCACTAAGATAATATTTGATGACACAACTAATGCGTAGGGCACTTCAGTGCTAAACTACTCCGCCCTAGCGATTAAATGATTAAACACACAAGTCACTTCATTGATCATGCAACGACTTGAAATCCAACCGTGCGTCAACACCAAACTTCACGAATCGGGAAAACTTTCATAGCATGGCCATGCTACGTATTGCGTTCTGCTCGCATGTGAAGAAATACTGACTGAACAATGAACACGTCTTTACGTGTTTGATATAGACCTCAAAGCTGTCTAAATCTTCAAAGTCATTGATAGACAAAGGAGAAGATACTTCCGACCTATGTGCGTTGTAGTCATTTTTGTGCCTGACAAATAACATACGTTTCCGCTCTTAATCAAATCTATGGTTAATGTCATCTTTGGTTTTGAATGTGTCAGTATGCAGTGACTATATTTAGCCCTCGAGCCTCGATTTAACATCAAAACTCAACGAATTGTTTTGGGTTAGTTAATGTACTTAAACAATTTGAAGACAAACGGTCGTACCATGTAATACCAGGTATAAACTCGCTCACGAAATGCTCTTAAAATTGAACCTTCTTTGTGGGTTTCTCGAACAAAAAGTAAGTTACATCCGTATCTACTTACAAAGCTTGGAAAAACATTTTAGTAGCCTGTAGTTTTGACACTCTATGATTGGCTTACACCACGACACCTGTCAATCAAATTCAGTCAAAGCCAAGTGGCTGTTAAATCATCTCACTGCTGTCTGACATATCCCCCAGTTGATTGATAGATACAAACATGGGTGGTAGATAAATGTCGTTCTAGAACCCTTTCAGTCGACACTGCTTCGGTACAGCACACCTCTCGGCCTAATAGATCCATCTTTGTATTTCCTTGGCCTTCATATCATTGCATAGCATCTCTTGAAAGGTAAAGTCTTATATGTTTTTAATTATGACGTTGCGTGCGTATCTTTTCAAGGTAAAGTTTGTCAATGTAAAAAGGGTATATGCGAACCGTTCAAGTTCAAAAGCTTTGGACTGACGAGAAGTAAGCTACTCTATAGCTAAAATCGCTCTTTCCTCTGCTAATCTTCTTTTAGAATTCAGTGATATTCCTACTATTCATCCTTCTAATTACAGCAATGAATATGTAACTTAGCCAGAAATTATATTAAACCGTCATTTGCTTTTTTCCCTAGATACCGATTCAAGTATTCAACACGTGTAGATAGAAGTCTTTTCTTATGGCGGGTTACTTTGGCCATGTTCCATCATATCCAATCACCACACACGGGATGCCAATGACACCACCCAACATTGACTTCTTTAATCACATGGGGCCTAATTCATGTGGTAAGTTGCAAACTAATTCAATCGTTTTTACCATGAAGTCGAACAATTTCAATAACTTGTTCATTCTGGAGAGATAATGTCTCCGAGACAAAATGTTTCCATGCATGCCAGGGTGAATACGAGATAATCTGCGTTTCGCTCAGTTCCGGCCTGGTTTTCGAATCATTCTCCTCAGTGTTCCGCCTGTTCTTCTCAGAGTTGGTCTTCATCTGATGCAAATCCCTGGCTACTGCCTACTTAACACAATTGTAATCGAGAAAGAACTGGCTGGAACAAAAAAGCTATAAATATAACAATTGGATCAATGTCTTCTAGTCATCTGTCATGAGCCTTACTATAACCACAGAATAGACGCCATGGGATATTTTAGAATAACTGTTAGACAAAATGGTCTTCCGTCAATGATACAACCACCCAAGGAAATTTCTCGACGAGTTCGATAAAATGTTTTGGTACCGGAATCTTCATATCGGTTTTTCAGTGTATTTTGTTATTGAAGTCGCAACGTGTTGTGAGTAGAAAGGTATATACGACTGGTTAACTACTTCAGTTATCTCCTACCAAACCCTACACCCTTGTTAGAAAAGTGTATTTAATTACGATGATAACATGCAAAGTCAGAAATTGTTTTAAATTCTAACAAAGCACTAGAATGACACGAAAACTCGGCCACGTTGAATAAATACATCTAAATAGATCAATCAATTGTCAATCAATACAATACAACTATGGCAAAACTGTTTGGTTATCGATTACCCATTATCTGTTTGTTATTATTTAGCTCATCCATCAAGGAAACAGCGAAGAGAACGAACCACGTTCACCAAGAATCAGCTGGAGGTTCTGGAAGAACTGTTTGCTAAAACTCGTTATCCTGATATTTTTATGAGGGAAGAAGTTGCTATGAAGATCAATTTACCCGAGTCAAGAGTACAAGTGAGTAATTATTTCGTTACAGTCCGGCAGTGAGAGATCGATAGTTTTATAGACTGTTTGTTCGCATTCGACATCCACCCTTCCTTACCAGTATTTAGTTTGCGGAACATGAAACGACATAAGTTTTTATGGTTAGGTAATGTCTTTCTTTTTGCGTGCCAACTTGCAAACAGATAGGAAAGCGAAGCTGATGAAGTAACGTTACTTAGAGTGTTTGGTCGTTGCATATGTATAGTATGATAAAGAAATAGTTTGATGGAAGGACGGACATCCGGTTAACGAGTTGGGACTGAGATTGGCGATAACGTTAAGGTTATGCATTGTTGTAATTGTCGATAGATGGTAGGGTACTACTTATCAAATTAACAGTTGTTTTTGAACCCCTATATTTGTTAGGGCTATAGTAACCCTAAAATAAACTAACATTCAACTTTTTGTCCCACACTGTAAATATAATCATTGGCCAATCATAAACCAGGATTCAGTTTTATCTTTACCCAATTTTATTTTATATTTTGTAACTTTATTTATAATGAACTAGTGACCAGTTTTATACAGTCGCGGACTGTTAAACGATGTTAATTAATATAATAAAGCTGTTATTTATCCTAAATCATTTTTTTATCTTTAAGGTTTGGTTCAAAAACAGAAGAGCAAAATCAAGGCAACTCGAAAAGTCATCAGAAAATAAGCAAAGCACCGAGAAAAAGCCAACACCTCCTAGTACACCAACATCTCCTACAACTCCACTAAACAACCCTGTCATTAAAGATCCTCCACCACAGAAAAAATCCAGCCCATCACCTTACGATTTACCAAGCTGCAGCGGAAACCTATGGCATCCAAATGCGACCACACATTCTATGATACCACAAAACTATCCTCCTCCAGTGCTGACCAATACATCAGGACCAGTTTTTATGCCACCTCCACCTCAAGCACCGTATCACAGACAAATGCCCAATCCAAACTGTTCATATAGTATGCCATCACCGTACATGCACTCCAATACGCAGATGGGCAATCCGTATAACCAGGCGCACATCTGATTATGATGGCCGTAGATTTCTGTCTTGATTTGTATATATGGACTTCTAGTGCATTGTCCGGCGGCACGTTTATTTAAGAAGACATCGCTCTATGTTGTTGCTGCTTCATTATTCGTTTTTGATTTTCGAAATATCGTTCCTGCTCTCAGTTGTCATGGATAATATTGTTCTGAAGTTAGATTTAGTCACATATCGCATTTTCAGCTCAAACTCGACTAATCTTATAATTACGGAGATGTTTCGTCTACATTCAACCAGTTCTTGGATATTTTCCATTAAAATATATCATTCTTCAGAGAGTTCCAGTGTCTCCTCAAAATGATTCTGGTTATTTTCAGAGCACCAAATTACATTCAGTTTATTGTGACGTGATCTGATCACGTGATCGTCCAAGGATATTTGTTGACTAGTAGAAAACTGCTGGAACTAGCTATCTAGTCACCGATTGAGATAATCTTTGCACGGCTAAACAACCCTATTCATGTAGAAAAACCTTTACTATAACGTCTAGCTTGTTATTCGAATTCATTAAACGGTTACATTTGATCACTTATACTAGTAAGCCTTTGATTTGTTGGATATAAATAACGGAGCAAGAGCAACTCAGTAATATAATAGAGGTTTAACCGACTGATCTTTTTCTAACAAATGATTTTTCAGACGATCAGTTAAGCTGGCAAAATTTAGTATAAAATCTTAGTTCTGACCCAATTCTTACATTTCGCATTTTATCATGCAGATGTTTTTGTCCGATCGATTCTGCCATAAGCGTGATCGAGCTTGCTAGTAATGATATTTATGATACTATTGAATATTGATTCGGCTGATGAGGTTAGCACTATATTAAATATATTAGTAGACAATTATTATATCGATAAAGTGGAATAAATAAAATCATTAATCAAATGGAAGATAAATATACTACTTTTTTAGTTATCTAAACAGGGTTGTGAGATGTAACTAACTCAAACGTTGTGTCACAGTGCGCGCTAGATACTGCGCGGCTACATCCAGTCACAA
>JAUPMF010013215.1:8471-19910 GCA_031471435.1 Stomphia didemon | reverse complement strand
ATAGCCACCGCGCGGATTATCATGGGGACATTGGTTTATGCGTAAGATCGACTCTCTTATATAATGGTCTCTTGTAAGGCACTAATACATGCATGCTGTAATCATTATACTGATGGTGTACTATAGAGATACATGTGCAGTACTACCAATGCTAATGCTATAATTCATCTTTATGGGGTACAAGTACTGAATTACTGATGTACCCATAACAACACAATGATAACACACTCGATACATGCTTATGTCATAGTGAACAGCAAACCTGGACCAATCACAACTCGCAGTACAACACTTGGCCTTTCCATCTGCATGTGTTCACAAAACTTGAAATTCTGGGCTCTACAAGCTCGAGAGACTATACAGTGTGGTTCTCAAAGTAGTGGTGTACATTTGCATATCGCAGAGCAAACACAGGTGTACTGTGCCACTTTCTCTCATTCATATCGCAGTAATGACCCTGCATGAGTGTTAACACAGCTTGCCTACATTACTAGCTAAACGATGCCAGTATTGACTTTTGTGCCCAAATGATTGATGTTTAGTGAATATCACTTTCTTAATTATGCTCTTCTATAATCTCACTGTAAAATGCTTACATTTGTTCACTAACTTTATCTAGTGCAGAAACACTTACTCTTCGTTCAACTATTTGGCTAAGACTTCTAGATAAATTGTTTGTTGGCATATCGACATACAAGTGTATTCTGCGTTAGCTGATTTGCAGAGAGCTCGTTGTACGTGCAATGATTATCATGGTAATTCACTCTCCTTACATGAGAAAACTATTTATTTATTCGTTAGTTGACTGAAGAAAGATAAAGATCATCTAATCTTATAACTAAACGGCAAAAAAAATATAAAAAGACGTCAAGTACAGTCCATTAAATACAAAACAGATCCTGTAAGTGCTGTAAGTAACGAAATACTGTGCTGCCATGAACTCCAAGCCCTTCCGCACTCAGAATAACCCAAAACTCGTGGCAAGTAGCCGTGACGTCACACGAAATCTCTTGGAGAAATATCGGTGAGATGAATGAAATGCGCATTTTATTCGTTTGCGAAGTATCAACATAACGGCACCTCGTTTATATTACATACAATAAGTAGAAACAAAGTAAAGGTTTTTTAGTCAAGTAGATCAGAGATGGAGATTCACTAGTGTAAAAGCGAAATATTTAACATGGAATATTGACGGGAAAAGAGCAGAAAGAAATGTTTATCGTCAATGATCGCATATTGAGTTCGGCGGCTCATTGTCAAACACCTGTGTGTAGAAACATGTAGATGAATCCATCTCAACAGCCTAGCAAGTGGCTTTGGCGTCTGCGTTCTTTCCTACCACTAACTGCATTATCATAAATGCATGGATCATGTTCTCGACAAACATTTCCTCCAGCGATCGTGTTCTACGTCAGTGAGATATTTCCCGCCCCAGTATAAGATCCTCTAGCTTTAGTGCCCCGTTGCGTTCAATTCACTGGTCAACACTGAAGTTAGTGGTTTGCATAAGCAGCACCTGTTATCCATCATACAAAGCAGAGCGCGGGAGTGTAATTCCCCTGAGTAAAACGCTGCAGGCCTGTGATGGAAGTAGTGGAAGCGAGATATGGAATCAGATCTTCCCTATAAGCAAGAGAAAGCTGTGGTTACACTTTCCTGTTCGCAGTGGATTGAAAAATGCTCGTTGATATTACTTAACTCGCCGGTTGGCAGGCCGTGTGTGTTCTCACCGAGGCCGCGCTTACTCTCATAGTTGATTTGCTTGTTCACTATTTCAGTTAGATAGTGTGTGTGTGAGGGTGAGAAAGATAGAGAGAGAGATCAAATAGATATTTGTATAATTAGATACACGATCACATGCTGTAAATCACATATCGTAATGTCGACATTATTATTATTATTATTATCATTAGGTCTTTCTGGTCTCTCCAGTAGGATTAAGTCGTTTCTGTTTTCAGTTCATTTAATCTGAATGTACATTTTAATGAATCAATAATTAATTGTCGTCTCTTTAAACAAAGTGCAAATTTCACATAAGGACAGCGCTCTTGATTGCTTTCCAAGTTAAAAAAAGTCAAACAAGCCAATAACTAGAATATTAAAGGAGACTAAAAACACAGGTCAGTTCAGTTTCCATTTGGTTTGGCAACAATTAGCCAACAGTCTATTTCGATCCGTTACAGTAACTCGGTCAACTTATGTACAATTCATTCTGTTTTTCACTAGTACGTTATTAATATTTTGTTGTCATGATTAGTAATATACATAGTTTCCATTATGTACAGCATAGCAGGGGTTTTCAGTATTGTTCAGCATATCTAAACCGCTTGCGAGTAAGCAGTCACGCTCAAACCTTCATCGCTGCCAAACTTCATGAGGACAAACTTCTTAATAGCAGCGCGGAATTGCCTGTTAATACCGGTGTAGATAATCGGGTTGGCGAGCGTGTTGCAGTAGCGCAGCACTAGAATGATGTAGTTGGCCACCTGTGAAGGGCCTCCCGCGCAGTCCTTGCAAAACGAAACGACGAGGAAATAGATAAACAATGGGCACCAACACTGGATGTGGGTCCCCATGATGATAGTCAGCGTCTTCGCTGCCTTGAGCTCGCCCTTCATCTTGCCGTGGCTGCGCTGCGAGTCGCTCGGCTCGGCTCCAGGCTGCAGGGTGGACGGAACCATCGCCTGGATTCGCACAGCATGTGCGTGAGCCACGAGGAAGATGTTCCAGTATGCTACAGCCATTATGGCAACCGGGAAAACGAAGCTAGTTATAGTGATAAAAATCACGAACTCGCCGCCGAAGTACAGGCATTGTATGGTGGATGCTGGTGAGTTGGGAACAGCGAAAGCCAGGAGAGTTATTAGCGACACCATCACCGAATAAAACCAAGTGAAAATGATGGTCGATAGAGCGCGAGTGACGGTCACCTTGGAGTCGTAATGGAGCGGCAGCACCACCGCTATATAGCGCTCAACACTGATCACCGCGAGGCTGATAATGGACGCTGTTCCACACAACACATCGAGAAATATCTGAGCTCGGCACAACAGTTTATCGGCACTATTGCCAAGGAGAAACGCCACAAACATGGGGATAGAAACGACTGCGAGGATGTTGTCCACTACAGCCAAGTTTATGACGAAATAGTGCTTCACCAACCGAAGTTGATCATACATGAAGAAGACGATGCAGACAACTGTGTTGCCGATGAACGAAAGAACAGCTATGATGATGAGGAGAGCTACTAGAACTTGCTTCCCGGCTGACAGACCCGGCGGGGTTAGGAGTTCAGCGCAGTCCTTAGCCCAGGCTTGCCAACAACCTACTGGATTAGACAGGTCCGGCGTATCAGAACTATTCGAACAAATGTTGAAGCTCGTTTGGCAGAAAAGGTTCATTTCGCTGTAAGGTGGGTATTGGTATTGCATTTTGCTGGCACTCTCAGTGGCGAGTAGATTCCTTGTCAAACTGTGGCGGAGATTTCGGCATTCACCATAGACTTCGTTCTCAATACAGTTCGTAGATTCGCGGTAGATTCTCTCGAATGTTCGAGCCAAAGCCTTGGGTATAGTGCTATCGAGTTGCTGTTCGTTCAACCTGTTTCACCCTGCGCTCTTGTTCTCTTTGCTCTGCTCTCGATTTCAAATAGCCGTGTAACACTAGTGCAAGCGAGCCAAGTCCATCAGCTTTTAAACACCCTTGAACGACAGCACGACACCTTGGCGACAGTCACTCGATTGACGAGAGAACGAAGCTATTTAATCAGCTGGAAATGCTAAGAATTAAAGTAAAATAATGTGCATAGAAACCCCGATGATGCTAGCTAGCAACTATCAAGTGTCAGATTTCCATCTGTCAAAATCACCGGAACCAACGGACAGCTTATGTCTCCGAGGCGCTTCCCCAACCTATTTCGCATTTCACTTAAAAGGTCATTTTCCGGCGAATATGAATCGAGCTTGATGCAGTTGCGATGCTGCAGGAGAAAATTAAACAGATATTCTCGGCCAAAGTGATAAGATTGACAAGCCGTACACAGGATGTTAAACTGAATCATATAGAACCGATGTCAAACCCAGTGCGATTCCACTCAATGTTTTTAGCTTTTTAATGACTTGATCTTTAACTTATTTTCATTTTTAATAACTATCAATTTGTCGTGTTGGTGCGCCCTATACCGACAATGGATTACCTGAACAACACCAGCTTATTCAGCAGATGGCAAGCTATTCAAGTCATTTCGCGCAGTACATGCACACACACGGAAAGGATGAAAAAAAAAAGGAAAAAAAGAAAAAAAGGAAAAGATAATTCGAAGTCCAAAAAAAATCCCATTTAATCGACTGCTCGATTGAATTACTGCTCTTTGTCAATAGAATTTGCAAGGCAATATATTCGGAAATTCAAAAGATTATTTCTCATTCTTTCTCATGTCAAACTTGAAAACCGCAAAGCAAACACGCGTACATCGATCGCTTTTAAGAAGCCTCGAAAAAAGTGCTCTCTGTTTGAACGACCAAGGAATCGGTCAACAGTGAGAGGACACGTTGTGTGAGTCAGGGTTTGTGAGGCTGTCTGTCCAACACGTCAACCTCTGGCTTAAAGTCAGTTCGTGATAAGATCATGTTTGATGTTCAGTTTCCAGAGAAGAAAGGAAGAGATTCACATCTCCATAATGTGGGGAATTATTGGTGTTTTCAAAGAGCGCTAAAGTCAATACGGATAGCACAAAGCTGTCCAATACGTCAGCTTCTCTTTTCTTGCACGGGAAAATATCGCATGTTCATGTTGTGTTGGAAACGCGTTAGGCGGTGAGAGTGGCAAGACAATGACATGATGTCCGAATAAGATTACGGCTGAAGCAAGGAATAAAACTTGAAACGAAGTACACTCCACAAGCCGGCTCTATTAAGGTTTTAGACGAACACATCGTGGCAGTTGAATTGAACGTGTGAGAGGAGACAAACATGACTTTCATTTCCGACATTCTCCCTGTTTCAAGATTCATTAACTTGTTGGGATGGACTGACAGGTTGGGGACCGCAGATTTGAGAGGTGTTTATATCGGCACGTTTTCGCCCTGATAAGTCGTTTAGTTCATGGTTAGTTAGGGGAATACGTGAAATTATTGTTTTGATTGTGAACACAAGCAATACAGTGAGGACAAATGTCATTTCCTTGAAGAATGTTGGCGACCAATCATTTGTTCCTAGAAACCGTATGAGCAACATTGGATGTGTAACATTGGATGAGTTGTCTGTGCAGGACATTAGATAACATACGACATGACTTCCACTGCTGACATACGAGTTAGATGCAGTTATATATCACGACAATAGGTATGAAATACAAACATTGACACTCGGTTTTACCGACTGGATGTCAGGACTTTATCAATACAAAATACAATGCTAGAGAGACTCTTATTCTAATTTAAAGCGATTTTCCTCAACTAGAAAAGAAATTTATATCTGAGAGACAAGGAAAATGAACAAAGGAAAAGTGATTAGAAGATAGAAAGAGATGCAATATGTTGCATATTTTACACCCTTTTCTCAGACATTCGATCGTCAGTTTTCTCCTCACTGTCGTCGTCTAAACTAGACCGGCAGAGGTTTTCCAATCACTTTATAATCCGATGATAATCGTTTTTCTACAGCGCTGATTGCGTCGATAATCGGCGAATATTACTGACCTTGAAAACAACTCGATTTGCGCATTTAATTCCACAACAAATACAAAGACGTTAGCGCGTAGACAGACCACTATATGCTATAATAGTTATATCTGCATACAACGACTTCCTGCCGGTACGATTGGACCACGTACTGGTAGAGTTTGGTATTGGCATTGTGGTAATCCCACTCGACAACTCTCGCGGACACTAATTACAATGTTAATCACCATTCGTGGGTGGGCTTCTAGTTGTTGTTCTATTTATACGTTTTATTGTACTTCCCAAAATTCAAGTGATTTGCAAGTGTTACTCGTTCTGACAGCGTTCTTTCGTTGGCGCTATCAAAACTGACATGTTGATCATGTATATTACCAATATTTCGAATCTTTGTCTGCCTAATTCTATTTTAATGTTGTACTTCCTATATGTTTAACCATAGTTAGTATAACTCATAAAACCGCCAAGCTGGCCGCGCGCGCTGCGAAAGATGAAAGTACGTGGACCAATGGGAGGTTGAACAATGGTGGGGAAAAGGGCAGTAAACCAACTCGACAATCGGTCGATCACATCGAGATGTTGTTGCCAAATCACGGTCGTGATCAGAGCCGACAGGTTCTGTGAAAACCTTAATTTTGTTATCGTGGCGAGCAAATAGATTAGGTTATCTGCGGCACAGAAATGGAGTCAACACGAGAACACTATTTTCATATCCATTAACATCAAGGCCGCAAACATTTCCGCCGGTCAAATAGACAGAACGTGTGCAAAACAAGAAACAAGTATGATGTGACCCGGCAACCTCGTTTTGGTGTTGCGCATGATATCGAGGCTCTGAGGGCAAATGGCATCCCAAGCAAAACATTTTAAATACGACTGAAAACAAGCACTGTTGACCGCTGGACGTCATCTCGTAGGCGCACACACAACGCTTTCACAAAACTAGTTTCACAGCGAATTCGCCTAAAGAGAATCTTCTAATGACGCGCGTTCGAGGGTTAAACATCGGCTTATTTCTCGTGTTAAAAACTCTCCAATATAACGGGGTTTGTTTAAACTATTTCCCAGACGACACTTTACGAAGCTCACGAAACCATTAACTTTTTGGGTATCGAATCTCCCTCGGGTTGTTTTACTTCCCATTAACTAGCTATAATCTTCAGTTTCACAGAAGACCGCCGAGGATCTATTTCACTTGCAATACCTGCTAAAAGCAGGCACATTAGAAGCAGCGCCATGCGCGGCAATCATCTAAACTAAATAAACTCCTTCCGATAAAAGGGATGAAGTCACCCGACACCTCGAATTCAAATGGGTTTGAAATTTAAAGTGATTAAGTGGTTGGATAGTGTAAATATAATTAAAAATTGTTTATGCCGCAAAAATAAAATCAACGGAAAACTCGCTGTTAGCGAAAAGTGACATAAGATGTGATGGACGGATATGAACTAAACGAGAAAAACAACGAACTAGAAAAGAAACGACTCCCTTTTGAAAAGAGAAAAGATTAATGAGAATTGTTAGAATAAAATGAAATAATAAATGGGAATAAAATGAGAAAAAAAGAGAAAAAAATGGGACAGGAACTAAAAATGTGAAAGAGAATAGGAGGAAATAAAAGGATGGTTGTTTGCCGAGATATTTGTGTTAGATATCATGTCAGATCGTATCAGCTGACACTACGCGGGTCCAAACTAATGTTAACGCTTCTGGTGGCAGTGAATAACTATTTGCCGTACCAAATGAGAGATGTTAAGAGTTCTAACTGAGAACTAATCGCTGCTCATCGTAAAACACTCGTAGAGTACGACGAGTAGCAGAAAAAAGCGCAAACATTCTAGTTGACTACCGAGCACTTAACTGTGGAGGCGGGTCGCTATGGTTATGTCCATGTAATCATAGAAAAATCATAAATCAACAAGATTGTTTTGGGTTTAAAATTAAAACGGAACAAGGACCACGTGCATCAGTGCACACTCAACCAAATGTTGTGTTATCTGTAAGTGTATTGCACAAAAAAAGGTTGTGAAGACGTTATTTGTTGGTATAGCTGTTTGCAGTAATCTATCTAGTTAACAATTAGATAGCGAGCTCGAGATTTCTATGAGCTGATAGTTATTGAGCGAGTCTTTAGTAAAAATCTTTGAGGGATTGCATTGTCTATCAATCTTTCAATATCTCTTTTTAAACGAAGCAAAAACGCGAAGTAGAACTAGCTGCCATTTTGTTTTTCGCTACTCGCTATCTATCGTTAAATAGATAGCGAGTAGCGTAGCCAATCAGAGCGCGCGCTTTGCAATAGATAGCGAGTAGATTTTTACTAATGTGTATTAGTCGTTCATTTAAGGTAGTCAAAATCTAATTACTGTGAGCTTTGTCAGTCAAAACAACGTGCCATGCAGTCCTAGTACGACCAAACATAGTGCCACACACACTCCCAGTCCCACCGAACAGAGTGCTCGACGCTGCTAGCTATCGTCACGACTTCGAGTTTTGCGCGACTCCAGTGCGAAAAGTTTAACTTTAGCGGCTAAATTGGAGGCCACTAGTTAGAGAGTGGAAAGCAATAAAGAAAATATATTTGTGGAAAAGTAGGAAAGTGATAAGTTGGAAAAGTAACAGAGTTGCTAAGGTAACAGAGATTTCACATGGACATTCTAATCTATCTTTTCAAAACGTAGAGCAACAACGAAGTCATGTCACTACAATAACCACCAAATAAAATCATTCTCTTTTATTATTCTTTAGTCACCTCTACTATATCTAAGAATTCCTTAACGTAAAAATATTTTTTGATCAATAAAAAATGCCCGACTTAACTAAAAATGTCTGTTTACTAAGTAACTTTTATACACTGACATATCTTTTTAAGAACTTAAATCAGCAATTTTTTTACTTACTTCCAGCAGATTTATAAACAATAGTTAGGTTAAATATGATATTAAAATAAAATAACGATTTTAATCAAGGTAATGTGGCCAATTTGAGCGATTCTAGACGTATTTCACGGCGTCCTTTGCCGTAGCGTGCCGTGATTGGACGAGAAACGCGTTGTGTTCGCTGTTTTTTCACCAAAATTCTTTTCGAACAAAACGAAACAGAATGCGCTTAACTAGGAACTGTGATCATTTCAACTGATTTGTTAGTGAACCAATAAGAACACTAGGTCTCTATCCAATCACATTGCATGGTTACGGTACGCACGTTTTTCACGCCAAAATCTGCCCCTACGCTGCGTCAAGCAGGGCAAGGCGTTAGGGTAGCACAGAACTCATATCTTATAAACACAACTATTCGTCTCCAAACCTCTAAGATAGCGGTCCCCGATTTAAATAAACTACTTTGCCTAACGAACAGGTATTTTAAATAGTTTTTCCCTGCTCTACTTAGTACAAGAAAGGGCGCGCTTTTGATTGCACGCACGGGATTCTGGTTAACACGTGACATAGTGGATTACCCGCAATCCATCACGAGCATAAAATTTGCGACTAAAGCGATTCTAATGAATTTTCTGGTCGTTGAAATAAAACACATCGTATTTGCTTAATTATTAACAGTTACGGATGTATCGCTTTTATAGTTCTCTGCAGTTCTTAGGGAGGAGCATGCCTGGAGACGATCCTACTCACGGAGAATTGAATGAAATGAAAAAACACTGAAAAATAATTTTAAAAAAAGGCTAAAAAAAAAGGGTCTAAACCGAGTAGGATCGGAAATAAAAGTCTACTTTGACGGTATTCAGGTCCGCAGCCAATTAGACTAAAGCCTAGATGAGCTCCACGCGACACGACATCCGAGTGATTAGGCTCATTACAGATAGTGCCGTCGATACCAGATTAAATGGATAACGAACTGTCAGGTGTTTGCTTATCTGAGGCACCTAGTCCCTGTACTCGCTAAAACCATGTGGAATAACTACAATATCGAATAGGTCTACTTGTGTCAAGCTCAAGCATGTCTTGGAGTGACTAGAACTCTAGAGCACGTAGAGAAAGAAAAAAAGCATCTAGTCCCTTTAGTGTGGCTAAAACCATGTGGAATAACTACAATATCGAATAGGTCTACTTGTGTCAAGCTTAAGCATGGTTTGGAGTGACTGGAACTCTAGAGCACGTAGAGAAAGAAAAAAAATCATCTAGTTCTTTAGGGTGGCTAAAACCAAGTTGAATAACTACAATATCGAATAGCATCTACTTGTGTCAAGCATGTCTTGGAGTGACTGGAACTCTCGAGCACGTAGAGAAAGAAGGGTGGACCGGAACAGGTGACATGATCGAAATCTACTGGGAGACGACCAATAAACGTTCAATAATCCAGATAACAGAGGATTCACTATGACAACCTAAAACCAGTAATAACCGGTTTATGAGTTCACAGTTAGGACGCTAAATAGTCTCTTCCATTAACCCGATATGATATAGTACTCGTATTGAGCAGTTTCGCGAAAAGAGATCAAGAAACAAGAGACCAAACAAGTGACTCGGAGCGACCAACGCAGCGCTGGAGTGAGCGGTTTAGCCGCGTAAAACTAACCTATATACACCGGGAAGCTGCTCTACTATGCGCCGTGACACAAATAACGCGACACCACGCGCAGCGTGACCCGTGAGGGCCGGCGCGCAGTGAACGGGAAATAGGTCTGTTGATGCGCACAGTAGCGCACACTAGACGCTCTCTTGACCAGCAGAAGCGCGTCAGAGTTCAATGATTCTAGTAAGACACTTCCTATGTTTGTGTCTCTTGTGTTCCACCACTGTGTCTGTGCTGACCGAGTGCTGCTTATGCATGAGCCGAGGAGACCTGGTTCGGGGGAAGGAAATCGACGACAGCTTATTGCGCAAGTCAGGCAGCAAGGTCCGGCCTCGCGCCTGCGCAGAAGCGAATATGTTAGTTTTGGTTGACCTATTGGTGTCAGGTGATCGGTTACCTAGCAACCCCCCTTCAAGCTCGCTGTTGCCTGGTGTTTTCTCACTGTTCTGTGTACTTGAAGAGCTTTTAAAGCTCACTGAACTTCCACGAATGCCCAGCCGCACGGTAGATATCTCGTCTTCTTCTTCCGTGTCGAACGAATCACTCTGAATATTCGATACGTCCAAGTTATCGTCTCGTAATTTCTTTTTACTCTCGTTATACGATTCTCTTATTTCAGAGATTTTCTCCGAGTCAACATTGTCGTGGTCTGGTGCGGTACTGTTCGTAGATACACAAGCCGTTTCATCGGTAAACTTGTCGTCGTAAATGTCTCCGTTTTTCTCGGTTATTTCTATGAGTTCATTTACAATTTTCTGTACTTCGTTTTCGAGGTCGTCTTGTTGGCTTTCCGCAAATTCGATCAATAAATCGCCATCATGTTCTTTTTTAGTGTTCAGATGTTCGATTGAGTTCTCTCGATCCAACTCAGCTTCACCTTTGCTCCCCTGCGCCACGTCTACCTGTATGTCTTCAGTATGACCATTAGCAGCTGCTTCAATCATATTGTTCATGGGATCCATCTCTGTAGAATGCTGCAGGAGATCGCTAACCAAGTCCGGTGTAACGACCATTCCACGATGCTCTCCCATACTACTCCTCTCTACTCCCATTCGACTGTCCTCTACTCCCACTCCACTCTTCTCTATTCCCATTCCACTCTCCTCTACTCCCATTCCACTCTCTTCCACTCCCATTCCACTTTCCTCTACTCCTACTCCACTCTCCTCTATTCCCACTCCACTATCCTCTACTCCCACTCCACTCTCCTCTATTCCCACTCCACTGTCCTC
>JAUPMF010012993.1:0-15969 GCA_031471435.1 Stomphia didemon | reverse complement strand
TGGGTCCTTAGGTAATCAGTTCTCAGATCAAAAAGAGATACTGAATTCAAAAAGATACACGCAGTCATTAGTCCGGCATGAGAAGAAGGACAGGTCCTTCTATAGGTATGGTGTAACCAGGCAGGTACTGAGCTTAGTCTTGATATAATTATCAGCATCGAATAGTCCAATTTTGGAGGATTCTTTAGTGCGCGCTTTCAAGATTTTAATATACAAATAATAAATAGATTTAACTTGCGCATGGATATGACGTGTGACGCACATCACATGACTCACATCACGTGACGCACATCACGTGACGCATATCACGTGACGCACATCACGTGACGCACATCACGTTACGCATATCACGTGATGCACATCACGTGATGCACATCACGTAACACACATCACTTTCAATCTTTATTGTGGCCCTAGATATTGCATGACGAATGATATTATCACAAAGGGTTTTTCAAAAATGCTTTGTCTACAAGGAATCGTTGTATTGGTATCTTTTCACTGTGATTAACAACTAGCGTTGTCATTACTTCACGTACGCGAATAGTGGAATAACTAATGCTACAAATACCTAAGATGTGTTTGGAGCAAAACTGTTTTGACTGAGATATATAAAGTTGAAGTATAGTTATATAAATTAGGACGAAAGTGTGACCCACAATGTTACACGCAAATTTCGACTGACGATCGCACGATCGACAAGTTAGCAGCAACACTAACGGAGAAACACCCAAGAAATGACGAGTATACTTACAGTTATACCCAATAGATAAATAACTCACACTAAACACATAGAAATACCTGTCAATCTCTCTTGGAGCACTTGACTTGGAGTCGGAAATACTTGGACATTTCCCGGGCATTTTTTGTCAGCTGTCACTCTGAAAGTAAGCAGAATCAATAACACCCTGTCATCAGCGATATTTAGACGTGAAGCGTCTTGAGCTGCACAGGCCCCCTAGGCCGCATAGAGTTTGGGCCCAGACAACACGAACAGATAAACATGTCCCCCAAGATGGTTCATGATCAAACATCACTGCTGGTTTTGTAGTGAGAGCTTCGCTTAGAAAGCATTCCTTATTTAGTGTATATACATATGATCTATTGAACACCGTAGTTATGATAAGAAGGCGTGCGTCTTTAAAGTTAGTGAATAAGCCTTGATTGGAAATTGTAGTCCCACTGAAGAAAGGCCACAGCCGTTTTAAGGTATAGCTTTGGACATTATTAGCAATCATTATATAACTGAACGAAATGTTAGAAGAACTAGCAAGTCATTTCTAGGGCTCACTTCATCGATTCGGGTCTGGTTTAGCCTTCTTTACAGCCGTTCTTAGTGTCGGTAGGAGGATAGGCCTGGTTAGGATCCAACTACACTGATGCCTATATTATCTGGCAATTCAACAGTTATCGTACCATGGTAATATGTCATCAAAACAGCTCGATTCTACCAAGATAACTTAATTGAAATTGAAAGACATCCAAATTTCTTTAATCTGCCATTCCAGACAACTCATAGGTTTCTAAAAAAGCAGTGTCTCCAAAGTGATGTGTCCATAATCGTACACATTATATAGTATTCGGCGAAATTTCCCTTAGCAAACAAAGGCAGTATTTTCTCTCAGAATCTTATGGCGGTCTTCATATGAATAAAACTTTTACAATCTGGAATCACACAATGTTAAATGATATCTGATTGTATCCCATACAAAACGGGCTGGTATAGTCTTATTGATTGAATGATTCCGTGAGACATTTACATGGAGCAAACTTTGAAAAACCCAGGCTTGTTATAACCCTTTCGTCGTGGTAGATCGATGTGCAACATAAAAGTCGTAATAAATAAATAAAACCCAGTCAGGTATATAATCACATGATTTATATACAACGCCTCATTGATTATCTCTCGGGAAAAAAATACATTGGTAGCTCGGCACAAACACAAAAAACCTTTAGTCTTTTGTTTCAAGCAATCTTCTAGAAGGTTGGAAACTTCAATTTATTTTTGGCAGTCCACTTAAGGCCAAGTGCGACCGTGGTTTCAGCCAATGGACGGTGACTTCTCTTGACAGGCTATTGAGAATGACCAATATTCAACGAGGAGTGTGATATTAGAAACATGCGTGTACAATCTCGTGATTTTGCGTCAAGCTTTTAATTTCGCAGGTTGAGCATACGGTTTAAATCCGTTTACCTAGCAGCCAATGCGGCTGCTGTTGAGTTCAGTACGTTTTCTAGCCTTAGGAAGGTTTTCCACTAGTCATAATCCGTGGTTTACCGATCTCTCGATGGCTGAAGACTCAGCGATAAACTTGTACTAGCGTCAGTCACGGCATGGCTTGGTAGAAAGACTTTCCATATAGTGCAAGTGAATACTAAGGGAATTTGAATTTGAGGGAAAGACACACTGATCTAACTATCATACGCCTCATACGTGCACCTAAACAATTAAAATCCATGTCAGTTAAACTGAGATGTAGGGAGATGTATTTAAAGTAGATAAAAAAATCACTGAATATGACGGACAACCAAAACAGGTGTTACCACCTTTGCTTTGTTTTCAATTAACAACAAGTTGGGATAAAATCGACAAAATCACCGAGATGAATATGGAAGATTTTGTTCTTTATCGAGATGTAAAAATAATGTGACACGATCCACATACGACGTTTGACGTGGAGTTAAGTGGTTTCCTCTATGAATGACAGTCTAGAAAAGCCACTTCAGTATTCAGATGTCCAACATTAATTCCGAATTCGTTTTTTTTCCTCTTTGAGTTTGCCCCGGAGACCGAATTCAAAACACGTCGATCGCACAAACTCTTTTAAAACTTGGCAAGTTTTGGTGTAAATGGAGAAGAAAACCATCTGAATATCGTGCGATTGACGCGGCTAAAACGATTTGCATCTCAACCTAATTGGATCGAGAGCTTTTAGCATCTTTCATTCATAGCATTCGAGGCTTTTAGCCATCTTGGAATTGCCTTGGAGTTAGTGGAGTCAACCAGGCGAATCACCACAACACCACGAAGTGGAGATAGAAGTGGCACAGAGTCGCAGAAAGAGGTCGCTTGTTTGGGTAACACACATATTAGCTAGTCACAGTGGTGTTGATTCTGTGTCTATCACTACATGGATCGCCTTTGTTTATCATTGGCTGTCGAACTAAACACCTCCACCCCGCTCATCAAGCCCTAATACTCTTGTCAATTTCAACGTACTTGTGTCTGACAAGAAGTTGTCAAATAAGAGATAACGTTATTCTGATGCAAATGAGCTCGAAGTGCAGCAAAGCTGATAGGCAGACACGTGGAGAAATTATCTAATGGGAAAAATATAGAGTTTGAAAGATACACGAGTGATTAGCATCACCTCGCCATGCTTCCGGTTAGGCAGCATTAAGGGCCGCGTTTCAAACACTTCACCAGACTCCATTAAGCTCGGCTGAAAGCGAGTGATTTCGAAGCGTCGTCCGCTGTTTTCTAGTTTAATTGGGTTTCTGGATTGAAGTCTCGGGCTGTGTGTGTTTTGAGGCACTGGACATGACAAGAGCCTCGGTACAGGACTATTTGGGTCTCTTAGCCTCGACTTTGTTCATACCAACATTCCGTAGACGAGTAAGGTGTTGGTAAAGGTAGGCTCAACGGAGGAGATCATACAATTAACGCTTGGGAGCTTGAAGGTTGCCAGATACCAAGATACCATTGGACGTTGTCGAGGGATTGAATATCGAGTGAGGACGATGACTTGGTTTAGTGTGTGTCTCGTCCGCTAGCTCGTGAAAAGTGCTGCACGAACCGACTAAGCTCTTCAGTGACAAACTCCCAGGATAGCCTGCTTTGAACACTGTGCTCGGTAAGGCCCGAAAGTTCCGCATACCAGCCGACTCATCTCGCGACTTTTTGGCGAGTGAATTCACTCGAAAACATTCCCGAGCCGACTCACTGTCTCTTGCAATATTGTGCTTTTCTCGTATCACGAAGCGTAGCAGAGGTAAGCTAGCAGTTGTTGTTAACATTTCTGTGTTGATTAATTAATTAATAGTTTGGTCATAGAATTTAGATCAGTGGTAATGCTTCGTAATACTCGTCGTTAGCGAGCTTTCGTTTGATCCCGAATTCATTTCGCTTCGCTCAAGGCCGAGTTATCACAGGCTCAATATCAGCCAGAACCCGAGGTTGATGCGAAGACGTTGTTTGCATAATATTTAGCGCAACTATTATTCCTAATCCTAACACAAACACCGTAATCGGTCAAGAAATCTGAAACATTTCAGCCAGGCATCTGTTTCGAAGTCTCTCTTTTCGACGACGGAATCAGATCGCGCCATTTCCTACCCTTCAGTCGTTGAAGATTACTAAACGCAACGCGAACAGAAACCCAACATTTGGAATTGTGGAGCCTTCCGTGAACCAACTCGAACGACAAGACATCACACTTAAACCGTAAACCACTGCTGGTGATGTACACGTCAAACAGTTCTGACACACTCGTAGCGCTTATTGACATTCCCAATTTATCTCTACACGTGCCCTGTTGTGAAAAGTAAAGATGGGGGCGTCAGCGGGTGGGGAAACCATTGTCAAATCTTAATTATTTGTAAAACAGCGTATATTTTGTGTAAAGGCTTTGATCGACCTCGGGATAAGGTAATGGACCGCTAAGTCGGACCAAGATCACTCTTCATCGCAATTCTACTCCTGCCAATAGCGAGGTGCTTGATGTTTTCGTTAATGGTCGGTAGTGATATTCAACGAGATGTGGTCACAAATAGATTGAATCTGACCAGGTTCGGAGTGGGAACTACAGACTAAACAGTAGCCTCGGGGCATAGGTGACCCGTCATCAATCAGTGGATTTCTCAGTGTCAAGAGAAAGCGCTGATTCTGTTGGAGAACAGTTGGAGATTCCGAGCCTCTCAGTAATATGGACTAGTGTTTTTTCCCTCGAACTATGCTCATTAGAGCGCAGTGTCTTTGGGGTAAGCATATGGACTTAGCCGTTAGGTAAACAGAGGGAGGATCGCGGTTTGTATGGACTGTAAATATTATACCCCAGCTCGCGACTGCATGTAGCAGAGACAGATCGACTGGGATTTAACGACCGTCATACGTATAATCGGGTCTGGTCCAAAACATCTGCTTAGTAAGAGCGCTTACTGTGAGTGACAGTCCTTCCTATTGGCTTGCTTCCGAGCGCATTGTTAGCGCTACAAAAGAGTGTAATAGGCGTGCAATGCTAATTGATTTGACAGTACATTACAACAATACAATTGTGACAATTAATTTAGGGGGCTTATAGTTTAAGCAATCGCTGAACGAAGAGATTTGGGTTCAGAGTACATAGAATACGAGGCGGACACAGTCTCACTGGTGCTAATTCCCTTGCAGATACCGAGAGGGAGATGTTAATGTCTTCGCGAACATGACGATTGACGCGGGATTCTGGAGGCGAGTTTACGTGGCGATTGGACTGCTTTCAACAATCCATTATGGTGAGTGGTCGACCTGGGCATTTTTCTATCATTGAAGGCAGTTCTCTTTCCAGCTTTTAATTGCTGCCTGAATGTCATTACGTAGATGTCCATCGTCGGTCGTGCTGGAAACACGGAAAGTTTGTGATGTTTAGAATCTGCGCGCTGCATTTTGCTTCGGATAACTTCAGTTCTAGTTTGACAGACGAAGTGAGAAAGTTTGTGTTTTACCAACTGCAGTTTGCTCTGTTTGTTTAAGGCACAGAAGATCGTTTAAACGCTAGTTAAGCTTGTTTGTCTTCTCTTTACCTTGTAACATAAACATGGCCTGCAGCATGGCCAACTAGTTAAATCGCCGTAGGATGTCTTGATCTTAAACGCAGGGCAAAAAGCTACAGCGATTAAACACTGCATACTGGCAAACTCGGTTCAATTATTTTCCTTCTCGTTCACAGCGGCGTCAAGAAAAGAAGATGCCATACTTGCTGGTATAGCAAAGTTATCCACACTACACACAGCCCTAAGCGGCGATGTAAACGTCTCGTTCCAAATGCCTACACATCTGGTCAACGCTACGTCTCCGCGAACGCTGACTTTGACTGTCATGGACGATGATTTTCACGTACGACTACGAGCCTTCAAGGTCGCTGTGGATCATCAGAACCTAACGTTGCGGTTACCATGCGAACTGTTCGACCACGCAGGGAAATACGGTTTTACGTACAAAATCTCGGAAAACGGGCCGACTGGTAAATTCAACGTGAGTTTGGATCTAAATTGGGGAAGCATAACGATCGACGCTCCAAAAAACCACACAACTTTGACCCGGTTCGGATCGATTTGGGTTTATCACGATCGACTGTGTTTGCCCAAATCACGGCGACATCGAGACAAAGTAAACCTATACTATCTCAAAGGGAATCAGAAAATCATAATTACACATCGCATGGTGCGGAAAGTGAAAAACGGTAAACAGAGGAGTTCGCAGTACAGGATTCGCATGGGCTTTAGCTGTGACCTCTTTGATACTGCACAAACGTACTACTTCGAGTACATCTCTGGATATCATAACACATCTCTAGCGAGAAGTTCACCTGTGTTTGTGCGGTGGAGTAGGCATTCTTTATATACCCCTACAAAGACTATATACCCGTGCTCAAGCTCGTTTGTCGTCTCGTTCGCGGCACCTGAATGCCACAAGACTACAGATATCATTCGAGTGTACGAGCAATACTCTGGCCGCTACATCACGGAGCGACCTGCGTTACCGGGTCACACGGCTGTGTTCTTCCCCTGCACGTTGTTCCATGACTACATCAAGGGCTATTGCTTTCGTTACATCAGCAAATCTACGTTCAATGGAGAGGAAAGAGTGCAAGCGTCTCACTGCGTTTCCACGCTCGGACCGGGTAAGTCAGTCCTTATCGGATTTCTTTAATGAACATATTTCTGCTTTGACACGAGCGTCCGCCATTTGACATATCATATCTGTACGGGAAGCATTAGAGAAGATTTGATATGGGTTTAAAACGAACTGTCACTCTAGGATTGTGTGTTTTAAGGCTAAGATGGCTAAAGATTCCCACAAAGCTCGCAGCGTTGCATGGAATTAGTCATGTCGTGCTCTTTACAATGTTTGTTTGTTTAGCTGAAGACCAGCGTTTGTATAAATACTAGACAGACCTTTTAAGTCAGCTTTTTGAGTCGTTACAGATTGTGGCATAAATTGAATTACGGTCGGAATGACAGTACATAGAAATGCCAACAAATAAGGAATAGATTATGCGCCTCTTTAACAACCAATTAGCAACATTTACTTGAGAATGAAAACTCCTGGTAGTGAGATTCTAAACAAACTCGTACAAAGACAAATAGATGAGTATACAAAAGACAACCCGGTTTGGAATCCCTTCCTCTTGTTTCACCGCTGAATAGGTTTTGATTTGTTTGCGTACCTATCGCTCCTCGGGGTGTACTTAGCGAGTAGTCTGTGTGTAAGGCAAACAAAAGAAGAATCAACCTCACAGCTTTGTATAATAGGGGGGAGGAACCGAGCAATTATGATTAGCTGTTAATAGCGACCCTACAGGGTAAATATATACACATTACTTTAATATGCTGTTAAAAGGGCCACGGTGGTTCTGCGAATCGAAAGCACGATATACGAGTATCAACAATTTACCATTCCATTGAAAACCTTGTGGGAATTCAGCGAGATCTTTGTTTTCCCGTTTCCTCATACTCAGGAATAATATCGCCGCGTAATGTAGTGATAATGCGCACATATAATGGCGGTCTCTCTATTCATTGCTGCCCGACTGAATAACGCCGCGATCGTAAAATCTCCGACTTCGATATTAATCTTCAATACGAAAAAATGTGGTCTTTGCGCACGAGGGTTTTCACATCTGAAAATGGCGCCAAAATGTACACAATTTTGATGCTTTCGCTTTTGACCATTGGAAAACCAAATTCTAGTCGAGCAGCGAGCTTAGCTTGAGCCCTAGAGAATTCGTCTTTATCTTCGTGATGCCATCTTAACTGTACTCATATCTGAGACAATTTAAGCACACTCTTGACATCGAATCTATCAAAACACGCAAGTGAAAGTAATGGAATTTGTAATCCGCAGATGGTAGGAATAGTTTCTCGGCGTAATCTCTTAGACAATACCGCTTAATACACTGCAGAACTTCATCTGTCGAGCAAAAATTACACTTCGACTTGGTTCTGGATAGAAGTAGATTGATTCTGAGTTCGTCAGCTGACAAGACGTGACCCGCGGTTCTCGGTGGAATATGGTGTTGTCAAAATGACAATTTTGAGACGTTGGTGTAGCATGAGGTTTTTTGTGTGTAGATGACGAGAGATTTTCAGTCCTGTTGTCTTGTTCAGATTCACTAGAGAAGAGCCGTATGGGTCAGTGAACAATATGCGTACCAAGGCTACCCCTGTTAGTTTGAAGCATGCCAACCTGGGATATATCAAGGAAAATAAGATTCTTAGGCAATTCCGGCTCACCTATAGCCTGGCATTTTAAGTAGCATTAACCATAAGTTTTGGTTGTCTCCCGGAGAGCGAAGTGAGAAAAAGGCACAGCATCAACACAGCATCATGTGTACAAAGAGACAGTCCCAAGGTCAGGGATTATCATCGTATGTAATGCTAAAAAGGAAAAAATAGCTGCATGACTGTAGCGGATTTGTTGCGCAAATTACTTTGTAGAGTAATTTGAATCAAATTATCGAACCACCTTTCGAGTCATAACAAACTGTAGCCCAACGAAAACACGGCACACAGACGCCTTGTTATTGTATTGAAACACCACTGACCAACACAAATAGACAAGCAAAAAGAATGCATTTTTTGACGGACTTGATAGCATCACCCCCAACATTATCGAAGCAGTCATATGTCATCAAGTTTGATGACTTTGAGCGTCGTGCGGTTAAATGAGATTCAACTCGGTACTCGTTCGTCTTCAGTAAAATAACTTAGAACTATAATAACAATTTTGCATTCAAGAAGAAGAAAATAGGTTTGTCGAGGAGTTAGTTCAGCTAGGAGCGACTACAACAGTTATTCTACATCCTATCGTGATCGTAAGCGTTCGTCAGGAAATGAAATTATCACATGTATAATTTTCATTCCATCCCACTTGTAACACAATGTTACCAATGTTACCACGTGGACTGCCGTTGCTATAGTAATGTAGGATTAGTGTTGATATCATCATAATGGGCGGTACGATACGATAATGGGCATGGCCTTCTCTCTCTCTTATCTCGACTTACTGTTAACCACACTTTACGAATCTCAAATCCGGCTTTTTCAATAGCGCGTGTATCGATTTTAGTAGGATTAGATGAATTCGAGTCCATGGCTCATAGGAAAGGAAGCCAGGATTTTATTGCAGTAGGATGTGGTTATGGATCGACCTTTTCCTGCGGATTTGTTTTATTTAAAAAAAAAAAAAATTATTAGAAATCTTATAGAACGTTGAGTGTCGGGGTAGGAAATAGACTTGAGTTTTCGTTTTCTGAATCAGGAATGTTTACTAGCTTGTTCCTAATTTCATGGAGCGCGAATTGCGTTGGTTGTTAATCCGCGATGCCATTTTGTTTATCGGTGTGAGAGAAATATCTGATCGAGCAGAACACAAAGATTAGATCGATAAAGACAAAGATAAAAATGCCCCGAGATAAATTGAAAAGAAAGAAAAGAAAAGCTCGCCCGAGACAGTCAAGTCGTCTCTGCGGCGAGCAAGTTATTTCCCCGTTCAGTTTGCCCTGTCAAACTCATAGCGAACACAGAGGGCATTAGAGACACACAGACACTGGACTGACGGACGGACACACACACGGTCCAGTTGCATTTGCGTGACCTTGTTGAAGTCTTTTTCATCGAATCCATGGCTCATTTACATTGCTTGGTTCCCAATCGCTGAGGAAATGAGGCTAAGACACTTGATAATAGGTTAATCAAGAACCATACGTTGTGGTTCGTCGGTTCTAATGGAATCGCAACAGCTTGTGGTATTTACTGATTATGGCTTTTCTTTCTGCATCGAACCATATGTTGTTTTTTCACATATTTTTGCAATCTCGGGCACAGAAATTTATAGAAACAAACTGTCCATAAAGAGGACATTTTAGACGGCAATATATCCCACTAAAAAGAATGAAATCTCCTTTAAAAATGTAGCAGTGAACAAAGAATACGCCGAATACGCCAGCGCTTGTTTGTCAGCTGTCTATAACGAGTGCCCACTAACTGTGCCAAACGTCTAAGTAGTTGAAGAAGATTTGGTCTGTTTCTGAAAGCATCACTTCTGCTTTGTGTGAAGGGTGCAGAGCGGTCGTTGTGCGGCTAAAAGCACTTATCGCACTGAAGCCGGTGACATGCATATATGCAGGGCGTCGATAGGGCGGGCACTCTACCGGGCACTGCATACCGGGCACTGCATACCGGGCACTGTATACCGGGCACTACAGATAAACGCACAAATAGGAAATGGGGAATTTAAGGTGCTATAGTCAGTGGTAGGGAAGAACACATCACAGAAACACCAAGCAACTTATTCAGTCATAGCAAAATATAACACTATATACTTAGACTTAAATACTATGAAAAACTTAAGGGTTTTTAGGAAAACCAAAATGCCCGGCTCAATATATACTAGCAAACCATTTGCGCTTCAATATTTCGGCAGGTATATATGACCTTTTTCAATGGATCGAGTACACAGCAAATATAAAATCCGACAGGTAATATATGAAATAATCAAACAAATGCGGATAAATTTTAATTGAAATACGACTTTTCAGTCGCAATTTGATCACTTTAGTAATAAATATTATTTCAATGTTAAAATATGTAAGATTTTACTTGGTTGAAAAGACCAGTTTTGCATTGCTAAATACACAACCATCAAATATAATATTAGCCGAACACTTTTTTTAATTTCTACAACTGCTAAGAGGCTTTCTTTCATCATTTTGTTCATTCCTTTTTCGAGTCCTTAGTGGAATTTAAAACAAGTGTTTTCCGCACAAGAACATTGAGCTGGAGCTCTGAACGGACAACGTTTTGATTATCAATTGATACCGTACAGTAGTTTCTTATATAATATTAAAATGGCTTTTATATATTTATTGGACTTTGGATTTAGTGATTATGGTCGTGGTTGGTGTGGTGGAGAGTTTCTCAGTTTACATGGCGCCGCAACTGCAGGATTTGGCGACCAGTTTCTTGTGTTTCATGAGTAAGGAGATTAAACTGCCAAAACTCCATCTCACAGAAAGCCATAATTCCAGTATACTTTGAGATATCAATGACATTTTCTCATTAAGTATGGGGTGTCACTAATTAGGCGAACGAAGGTCTGGCTGCAATACTGTCAAATTTCCATTAAAAGGGGAGTTAAGATCTAGTGAGATACCGGCTGAACCTTTAATAAGCGCCAACCACTTGAAAGTGAGCGCTCCCCTTAGGCGACCTCTTGTCAGATTGCATTGAAGCAAGTGCTCGATAGACTCGACCTTTGATAACGGCGACCGCCCTACTACGCCAGCAGTGTTTGTCGCCATCGTGTTTGATCGATTACAATTACAGGGCCAACTGTTTTAGATGCGTTTTCTGAAATGCGAGCTGGCGGCTTGTCAGTTATTGGTTGTTGTATTAATCGACAAAAAATGCCATATATTGGTGAAAAACATTGATGAATAAACTCGTTGTTTCTGATTTAGGGAAGTCCATCTACGATGGCTGGAGTTCGTGGTCGTTCTGGAATCTCTGTTCCAATTCGTGCGGTCAAGGCAGAAAGTATCGCTACAGATTCTGTTTGAGTCTGACGACCTCTGACGATAAAAGCAAAGCGTGTGGTGGAAGGGCTGTCATGACAAAGCCTTGTGTGCTGAGACCCTGTCCAGGTACGTACCTAGTGCTATGAGACCCTGTATAGTTAGGTACCTAGTGTTATGAGACCCTGTCTAGTTAGGTACCTAGTGGTATAAGACCCTGTCTAGTTTGGTACCTAGTGGTATGATACCCTGTCTAGTTAGGTACCTAGTGCTATGAGACCCTGTCTAGTTAGGTACCTAGTGTTATGAGACCCTGTCTAGTTAGGTACCTAGTGTTATGAGACCCTGTCTAGTTAGGTACCTAGTGTTATGGGTCCCTGTTTAGTTATGTACCTAGTGTTATGAGACCCTGTCTAGTTAGGTACCTAGTGGTTTGAGACCCTGTCTAGTTATGGACCTAGTGTTTTGAGACCCTGTCTAGTTATGGACCTAGTGTTATGAGACCCTGTCTAGTTATGGACCTAGTGTTATGAGACCCTGCCTAGTTATGGACCTAGTGTTATGAGACCCTGCCTAGTTATGGACCTAGTGTTATGAGACCCTGTCTAGTTATGTACCTAGTGTTATAAGACCCTGTCCAGGTACATACCTAGTGTTTTGAGAACCTGTCTAGTTATGGACCTAGTGTTATGAGACCCTGCCTAGTTATGGACCTAGTGTTATGAGACCCTGTCTAGTTATGGACCTAGTGTTATGAGACCCTGCCTAGTTATGGACCTAGTGTTATGCGAGGCAAAAGTCTGAATACCATCAATTGTATTGAATCCAACTATCATAGCGATGACGTTAACCGAGCCCACGACAAGGCCGAAATCGTGTGTATATATACTGTGATATAAACCCGATAAGAGATAAGGAACACAAGAGAAGAAAGTCTAGAAACACGACGCGCAACCAATCAGAGCGCGCGTAATATCTAAAAAAAATACTTGATAATTCTCCCTTGTAAAAGTATCTTACCCCAGTTATGCTTTACTCAGATACCAAGAACGCATGCGCCTGTGGATGTCGCCTAACGGAACCAGAAGGCATGATTACGTCATCTCCTCAGCTCTTCAAGAAGCCTGGTCGCTCTCAGTGTACCTGGAGAATCAATGTACCGGGAAACAACAGGGTGAGAATCTGGTTCGATGCGCTCGAACTAGACGGAGATTCGATATTCGTTAGGGACGGCAACGACTCGAGCGCGAACCTGCTCGCTAAGATCAAGTCGAATCGTTACGACGACGTGATCGTTTCCAGTGGCAACAGCATGTACGTGCACTATTATCATAATGGAAAATGGATCAATGGCACGCGGCGGGGCTTCACGGCATCGTACAAAGTCGAAGGTGAGTTTTTGATGGGTTGTATTATATATCGAAGAGAAATATATGTATAGGCTGGGAGAGTTTAAATTTATTCCGCGTCATAGAAAATACAGCCAATGAGGATGCGGCAGGGAAGAAATTGCATATTCGTCGTATATTCCACTCTTCCCGTCATGCACTGTATATCTGGGTATTTTCTATGGTATGGGATAAAATTGTTACGCAATGCTTTTTCGTGGCATACCATGGAATATCACACTTGTCACTCTATGGATATTCCATGGTATGCCATTCTAAAGCATTGTATAACTAGTATTTCTTCACTCCAACTCAATGTGCGCCGACATTTGATTTCTTCAGGGCGGGTACGCACAACGTTAAATGTGCGCATCTCGGTCATGACACTTAATATATATATAATACCATTATACTTCTGGGCCCGGTTGTACGAAAGGTGGTTAACTCTTAACCACCGGTTAAATCGCTATCCATCGGTTAAAAATATTGAAAGAAAGTCACGTTGCCATGGTACTTATCCACTGGATAAAGTTATCGGTTTTCGTACAACCGGGCCCTGTACATTATTCCCTATACTTACAAAGACTTTGCTTTGCAGTGTCAGAGGCAAAGGTCCTGGTAACTAGAAGACATACTCTTGGGACTGCGGAAATCTCATTCCTTGCCATCTTCATTGTGGGGATACTTATAATGGGCGGCTTACTTCTCATAGTGTTTCTAAAGTTGCGGCGTCAGCACAGCTATTCTGCGTCCAGCGGTAGTTCCACTACTTCTGAGTCCACGATCCGATCCGCTGGGACGCCGTCGCCACTCGAAGACGAGGCATCGAGCAACGAACCACTGAAAGCACAGAAAGACCATCGTAAGAAATCCTCTCGGTCAAAAAGAGACAAAAAGGACCGACAAAAACAAAGACGAGAGAGACGAAAAGAGAGACTATGCGAGGGGAATCCCCTTCCGCGTTGCTCATGCGCAGTAGTCTCAGAGTTTGACTCGGGTTCCGGCACAAACTCGCTAAGCGACGGTTCGCCTCAGCGAAGAAACAGCGGTGTATATAGAACATTGGAGAGAACTATAGAGGAGTGCGACTGCCCAAAGTGCTTGCGGCAGCTACGAGGCTATCACGTTCACGAGCACTTTGGTTCTCCCGAGAAAAAATACTTCGGCGATTGGATGATTCAAGAAACCTTCGCGGAGCCGAAGCATCATCGTAATTCTTTCCCTCAGTATGTATAATACTCGTGCTCAAATATCACAGTATGTTGTAGAGATATTTTAATTGATAGCCCAGTTTCGAATTCTCAAACTACCGCTGTACCCCTTGATTGTAGACGCATGTGCGCAAGGTTAGCCTCGTTTGTGTGTAATAAATTCATTATTAATGTGGTAAATTCTCTGCTTTACTGTTGGTATTGGTGAATGTTTTACCTTGACTCGAGGCTAACCCTTTGCGCATGCGCTTGTAATCAAGGAGCACAGCGGTATTTAGAGATTTCGAGTGTCGGTCTATTATGCTTCGGACAGTTGTGGCCGCGTTCTTGAAAAGCAGCCAGGCGTTTTCGTTGAATATCCCATAATTCCTTGCCGCTTGTCATACGCTAGACGGCTTGGTTACCTTTCAAGATGGCTGCCACATTTGTACATCGACTTGAATTTGGCCAAATTGCCAAATTGCCAAATTTTAAGAAACCATTCAAGTAATTTATTAAATCCATTCAGTTTCGAATATATAGTGAACTGACTTACAAAATACCAATGAAAAGATCATCATGATCAGACTCCCAAAGAAGAGTTAACAGAATCAAAGACTTTATTTAGCTTAGAGTTTTACGAGGAGTCGCAAATAAAGTTTATATACAAAAAGCGTAAAAATTGTACAGATTTTAAAGAGAGATTTGGACTGTATAGGTTGAATTGGTTCAGGCTGGTTCACATGTAAATTGTATATCTTTATTTTATATTACACGAAGATGTTAATCAGTTAGAAGTCCACAAAACTTTTGGTGCAGAACAAATCGCCAATAGAACTAACTCAGTCGATCCATGCAGTAATTTCAGCGCTTGTTTTGTTAGGCAAATTCCGAGTTAAATTCCCAATTCTTGTATGCATGCTATGCGTGGAGACTGGTGCCAAGTCATGCACGAGAGCGAGGCTACTGAGAGGCAAAAAATTAATTATATTTCTACAAAAAAAACACAGACCTGCAAAAATCTGTCTTGCATGAATGTTTTGGTTTCCCAAAGATTCGCACGAAGCCTCGCTCTCGTACACTGATTACGTCATCAGTCACCAGTTTCCATGCATGCAAGAACTCGAAAATAGTCTCTTGGCAATCAGTGTATCATATAGCAAACCGGACTTCCTAAACAAAAGAGTGATCTCATTAATTGGAGATATAATTATACTGAAGAAGATAGAAACGAAATTTATAGAAAAGTGTGAATCCAGATAACTTAATAACAGTTATTGACTCGTGTGAGACACATTTATATGAACATTAGTGAGATGAAGAATTATTTATTGAAGTTATTAACAAAGTGCCAGGGAACGTCGGTTGATGTTTCTTAATGATATGAAAAGCACAAACTGTAAATAAATAAAAACTTTGGTTTATACATAAACAATTGGTCGGTTGGTCAATTGGTCGGTCGGTTGAACAATTGGTCGATAAGTCGGTTGGTTAGTCGGTTGGTCAGTCGGTCAGTCGGTCGGTCAGTTGGTCGGCAGTTGGTCGGTCGGTCGGTCGGTCGGTCGGTCGGTCGGTCGGTCGGTCGGTCGGTCGGTCGGTCGGTCGGTCGGTCGGTCG
>JAUPMF010012771.1:4476-16748 GCA_031471435.1 Stomphia didemon | reverse complement strand
CTGTCTGTCTGTCTGTCTGCCCGTCCGTCATTAACTGCCCAACTGTTTCAAAATTAAAACGAATTCTTCACTTTGTCTTGTAGCTGCTTGCGTTCAAAGATAACCCCTACTCGTGGGCCGACGGTTCAGCAGACATTACTGGTGCTCTGATAGATTTTTCTCTTGGCAACGAAGACGGGAGTGATAAAGTAGTCGAAGACACTGCCGAACCGATAGAATTCAACATTGTACAAAAAGGCCAAAAACTAAACATGTCTATCCATTCACTCAGTCCCAGTGACTGCAACTACCAAGTTCTTAAAATTCCCAAAAACCACAGTGCGATCTTCATAGAAGTCTTGGTGACAGACGCGAATGTCACGCTAACACTGTACCTCAGACGAGGCGCTCGGCCGAACAAATACCAACATGACTTCAACTACACTTTCACCCAGGACGGAAATACCAGCGAGACTGCGCACAAGTGGTTTGTGTCCAACGACGACCTGAATGCCACTGCAGCAGGCACTTGGAAGGTGGCGGTTTGTGGCGAGCAGGACTATGTATTGACCTACAACATGTCTATGTACACAGCCGCCTGTATGTTCCTTAACGAGACGTTGGGGAAATTCTCTACGGCTGGTTTGAAGGTAGAGTTATAAATCATTATGTTATCACACTGTAGTAAAATCTCGCGAAAGGAAAAAAGAAAAAAATAATGTTAAAAATTTTTTTTTATCAGATTCCCTTCAGTATGAATCTGGCCAGTCTCCCTTGCTTCCTGGATAGGTTCTTCAAATATGATTTTGTATTTCAATACTTATTCAATAAATATTGAAATCAATAGACAGACAAAGAAGAGTCTATTATAATCGATTATACATAGAAAGAAAAAAAAATAGGGGAAAAAAAAGGAAACAAAAAGGAAAAAAAAAAGAAAAAAAAAAGTATTTACCGCTTTGCTAAAAAATGCCCACCCAACGTGTGAGATAAATAACGCAACGTTTACACTCACCAGGTTGGCAACAAAACGACACAAAGTGTCACGCAGTGCTTCGCTACGCACATGACGTCGTTCGCTGGTGATTTCTTCGTGCCACCGAACAGCATCGACTGGAGCAAGATCAGCCTCGACGAACTGCTCAAGAACCCCATTGTATTCATCGTCGTCATGTGCATATTTGGATTGTATTTTCTCACGCTTGTATGGGCCAGGAGAGCTGACAAGAAAGACCTTGACAAGGTTTGACACTACCTACCCCTCCCTTGTTATCTACCTGTACCTACCTATCTTTCTGTTATCTACTTATGGACACCAACCCACCCCTAACCACCCACCCACTTATTTCGCATTGTCTCCGTGTGTCCAAACGTACACCACTAATTGTATCACATTGTATCACTTTGTTATCTACCTATGGACACTTACCCACCCCTAACCACATGCCCACTTATCTCGCATTGTCTCTGTGTGTCCAAACGTACACCACTAATTGTATCACATTGTGTGACAGATCGGGCTCACTCCACTACCCGACAACGACCCGCGGGATAACTACCTCTACGAGATCGTGGTTTTCACGGGCCACCAGAGCGGGTCCGCTACGACCTCCGATGTCTTCATGGTTCTAACTGGGGGACTAGATGAGACGTCTCCTCGACAACTAATGGACCCAGAACCCTCGCGAAAGAAATTCCTCCGCGGTAACGCGGACTACTTCTTGCTCGCTGTTCCAGGGTGTCTCGGGAAACTGAAGCAGCTCCGCATTTGGCACAACAACAAGGGCGACGACCCGTCGTGGTTCCTACAGCGCGTCATGGTGCGCGACTTACAGGCCGATAAGAAAACCTGGTTCGTTAATCTCCGCTGGCTGGCGGTCGAAGAAGATGACGGGATGGTGGAGAGGTTTCTTCACCCGGCGACGAAGGAAGAACTCACTAACTTCGGTCTTCTTTTCTCCACCGAAGCAAGAAAGAACCTCTTCGACAACCACCTATGGTTCTCCGTGGTGGCTCGCCCTGCGAAGAGTACGTTCACCCGTGTTCAGAGGTTGTCGTGTTGTTTGTCGATCATTTTGACCACGATGGTAGCGAACGCGATGTTCTACCAGGTCGGTGACGAGTCATCGACTGGTACTTCGATTCACGTCGGGCCGTTCAGCTTCTCCGTCAAACAGATCTCCATTGCGATCACCAGCAGTCTCGTTGTGCTGCCAGTTAACGTCTTGATCGTGACAATCTTCCGTAAGATCCGACCGCCCGACCCTCACCGTAAGAACGCCGAACAAGACCCGAATAATCAAGGCGAAAAGTACCAGCTCGACGACGAAGCACCCGACAACCCTCTGAGCGACCGCGAAGAAGAAGAAGACGAAAACGAGGATGCAAACGAAGAGGAAGACGACCAAAACAAGAAAAAGAAAAAAGAGAAAAAGAAGAAAAAATCAATGACATTGAACCCAAAGTTCGCGTACTTGGCTTATGTTCTCGTGTTTTTCGCGTCCACGGTCTCCGCTACGTTCACCGTGTTTTACGGACTGACATTCGGTAAAGAGAAATCGGAAGGTTGGCTGTCGTCAATCATGATCTCGTTTTGGCAGGACGTGCTGATCTCCCAGCCTTTGAAAGTGTTCGCCGCGGCCATGTTCTTCGCTCTCGTTATCAAGGATCCGAACAAGGGAGAGGACGAGAACGAACAGCAGCAAAACAACGAGTTAACACCAGACGAGGAACTCATACACAAGAACGTGCAGAACTCCGACGACGAGAAAACGCTGAGGAAACTCGGCTTCGTGGAGAAACCACCAGACCCAGAGAAACTAGAAGCGTTCCGCCAGCTCCGGCTAAAACAGAAGCAAATGAAGTCCATCCTCTACGAGATGATTCAGTATTTGTTTTTTCTGGTGATCGTGCTGATCATCGCTTATGGCAACCGAGATCCCATGGCCTATGGCGTGACCAAGACATTGCAAGACCTTTTTATCGACTCGGAATACACAGGATTGAATGCCTTCAGCGGGGTAAGTATCACGTGGTTTGCTTGGAAATGATTGGTTGATAAGTAAAATGAGATTGAGCCGCCACAGTCCACCTCGACATTTTATAGCTTCAAGGTTTGCTTACCCACTCCACCCTGATGACAATGCATGATAAAACAATTTCATCGTTAAGATTGGCGAATTTGCCAGGATTGGTAGTGGTTAGCACAGCGCATGCTCAGTCGTTTGACCGTTGTCAGGTCGGTAGTGTGGGCGCAACCTGACAGCAAGTGTTGATTATTTTATTCATAGCGCATGCTCAGTTGTTTGACCGCTGTCAGGTCGATAGTGTGGGCGCAACCTGACAGCAAGTGTTGATTATTTTATTCATAGCGCATGCCCAGTTGTTTGACCGCTGTCAGGTCGATAGTGTGGGCGCAACCTGACAGCAAGTGTTGATTATTTTATTCATAGCGCATGCCCAGTTGTTTGACCGCTGTCAGGTCGGTAGTGTGGGCGCAACCTGATAACGGGTGTGGATTGTTTGATTTACAGAGTAATGCCCCGGCGTCCTACTGGACCTGGATCGACAAGACTTTCCTGGCTACGCTGATGCCGCAGTACTGGTACGGACCCTACTTACGCTTCAACCAGTCGCTCATTGACAACCAAGAAATAAAGAAGAAGCGAAAAGTCATCAAGTTGAAGAACATAAAAGCAAAGGGAAAATGGAGGACAGCCAATGGGAATTACATTGGAGAACCGTCCGTCTTATTCCAATATAAGACGGGTTTTACCGCTGACCACGAAACGGCCTACCTCGTGGGCTCACCGCGACTGAGACAGCTCAGGATTAAGAAAAGTACGTCAAATCTGCCCACGCATTTTATAAGGAATCGCAACGAAATATTCACGAGTACTTCACTGAATCAGTATACTGTCAACCTCCCCACCCACCCCTCCCCTAATTATTTGTTTTGTCTAACTCAGATCAATGTACGATGTTGCCATTCGCGCACAACATGTTTGACGAGTGTAACGCCGACTACGACTGGGATTTAGAAGACCAGAAGAGCTACCATCCCACATGGAAACCCTTCGTTGGTAACGACACTAAGGACCCCGAGCTCAAGTCGCCGTGGTACTACAGGAGCGCCTGGGAGCTCAAGGGGACGCCCTACTGGGGGCTTTTCGCGTCCTACTGGGCAGGAGGTAAGAATACCAACAGCACACAACGATCAAATATCTGCGCATGCGCAAAATTTAATATGGAGAAAAGTGGATAACAATTAATAGAAAAGCACTATTTGGAAGAAATACGCGTGTATAACTTTTCGTAAACATTTATTTATTTTACAACACTCTCTACCGGCTTCACTTTTACGGTTACTACAAGATATCAGGTGTATGAACACAACGACCGGGAGTTACATTCGTAGTAAATTCATTGCTCAGAGTTGAAACGTCGAAAACAAAGTAGAAATATTTCGGGTCAAATCTGAGTAGGGAAACCACGTCTAAGGATTTCTTATGTCATAGGTAACCCATGTCCTTGAGTTAGATTATGTTTCCATTTTATTTATCGTGTTTTTTCTGGAGATGTGAGAGCTTTTGAGTTCACTTTAATTATGTTACACAAGGTGGTAAAATCCGCTCGATGCAGCAATATGCATTGTATCTTACTAGAATAGCGCGCACCAGAAACACGAAATATTACATCACAAGAACTCATTTCTTTGCTTCACTTACACATAATAATAATAGTAATAATATTTTTGCTTACCCAGGCTGATTATTTAAAGCTATAAAGCTTATGGGGCCGGGCTGCATTACTCCACACACACTCCTTACTACATTTTATATTCTGTACACACAACACTCGACTCACATAAGTTTTTTAGTACAAACGAATACTAGAAAATCTAACTACGAATACTAGAAAATCTAACTGGATCCAATTTGCTCGCAGGTTATGTGGCCGATTTCGGCAGCGACAGAACCAATGCAGAGGCAATGGCGCAGCTACTCAACAAACAAAAGTGGATCGATAAATACACCAGGGCCGTCTTTGCAGAATTCACGATCTATAACGCGTACACGAACTTCTTCAGTGCGATCACGTTACTCACAGAAGTGCGCGCTACTGGGGGTTTCCACCACATGCCCAAGATCCAAACACTGCGGCTCTACCGATACATTGGGCCCGAGATGGTCTTCGTCATGGCCTGTGAGATCTCCTACATTGCCTTCTTGGTGTACTTCTTGTACAAACAAGTCAAGAAATACCGCGAAGAAGGCAAACGAGCGTACCTCAGGGACCCGTGGAATTACTTAGAAATCGCGCTCCTCAGTTTCTCCATCGCTTCAGTCGGGTTCTACTTCGCACGGTTGGGAATGACGAGCTACACCATTAAGAACATGAAGGAATCCCCAGACTCGTTCGTGAGTTTTCAGTACGTGGCGTTCCTGGACGAGTGGGTTTCTGCGTGCTGTAGTCTGGCGGTGTTTTTCTCGTTCCTCAAGTTCCTCCGTCTGTTGCGCTTCAATAGAAGAATGGCGCTACTGACGCTGACTCTGAAAAAAGCGAGTACGCCGTTATTCTTCTTCTTCGTTTACTTCGGTTTCATCTTCTTTGCTTATGCTCAGTTTGGGTATTCGGTCTTCAGCTCTGCGGACGATAACTACTCGTCGTTCCACCAGACTATCGTCACGCTCTTTGGGATGACGCTGGGAGATTTCGACTTCCAAGCTTTACTCCAAGCTAATCGCCTCTTTGGTCCTCTGTTCTTCTTTTCTTACGTCCTGTTAATTCTGTTTATCTTGATGAATGTGTTCCTGAGTATCATCGTGGACACGTTCAACGAGGTCAACAGAGACGTCCTCCAACAGGGCAACGACCACGAGATCATGTCGTTCATGATGCACACTATGAAAGCCAACATCGGCAAAAAGGTCGGCCCCGCCATCAAACCAACGTACGTAGACCAGAAGACCAAGCTAGAGAAAGACATCGATGACATTGAAGATATATCCGAGAACATCCAGTACGCGTTCCGCAACATCTGCATGGAGGACATCAGGCAGGCCAAGTGGTTTGATCCCAGAACTTCGTCCAAGAAGAAGAAACTGGTGGTGAAGATGTTACTCGAATCAGACGAGAACTACTCTGAGAACGATTTGTGCGACGCTATCCCCGTACTTGATGAATACATGGCCAACCACTCGGTGAAAACCATTGTCCATGCTATGTTCCTTTACCGCGAGATGCGGCGACAAGAAGAGTTGGTGGACAATATCAGCAGGATGAGCGACAGCACCAGCGAAGAAGAAGACACAGAGGGCTCTGAATTGGGCAGCGATGAGGACACGGACGACGAATATGAACAACATGTCGCAAAGGCCCAATTTCTGGCACCGAATGTCATCAACCATGGCACGCACAAATCTACCAAGTCACGCAAACATAGCCGATCACGCCGTGTAAGCAAAATGAGCGTGCTTGATGCGCCTTTATAAACACTGTACTAGGGACCATACTACATGCATGATAGCAGACGACGCTCGCCAAGTATACCGTATATCGAGTGGCGTTGCATGTTACGAGTTCATTCAATTTAAGGCGTTTTCTACTTGATGGTCCAAGTAACGGACATGTACTCTTTCCTCTCCTATATATTGCATGGAACTTCGAAAGAAAATATGAAATTTGAAATCAAAATTGACTAAAGTCCTGGTCAAACGAGAACGCAAGCTTTCACATGTTTGGCCACCAACTTGCGTTGACTTGCGTTGACTTGCGTTGACTTGCGTTGACTTGCGTTGACTTGCGTTGACTTGCGTTGACTTGCGTTCTCAAATTTCAACGCAAGTTCGAGTGATCTTCGTCAACTTGCGTGTCGTTTGGCCAGGGCTTAAACTAAAGGGTTTTTACTTGCATGAGTATATCCAAGATAACGAGCCAAGTTTTTATCGCTATATTCTTATTACACTTCTGACAATCGGCGCACTAGTCAAGTCCCAGGCCCTAACGTCATATCTCTGCCAGGGCTCAGTCCAGTCCTTTGACGAGCGAGTGAGAGAGAAACCTGGGACTTTTTGTCGTGATATAACGTACGCACAGTTGTAAATCATTCGACAGAAATATGCCGGCATTAAAGTATTAACACAAACTTGAGTTTAATTTTGTCGTTCAGTCACGTGTTCCCCAGGGTGGTGGGATGCGTAAAAATTTTGCCGGTAAATTATGAAATACCGCCAACTTTGGTTGATTTCTTTCACTTTTGTCCATCCCTTCATTTTCCCTGTTATCCTATTCCCATTTCACCATCCATTTTAGTAAAACCAGTTGAAACCAGACTGTTGCTATAGTTACGGTAGTGCCACCTTAATTTGAGTAAGTCTCAGTCCACCGCTTACGTCGTGCAGGCTCGGCAGCTCATTACAAAATGGCGGATATTTAGTCGTAGAGTTGTCTTGAAAAATACAAATCTAATAACATGAACCCTGAGACCTACGATGAAGATGCATGGGGTGAGTAACACCTTTAGAATATCTGAATTGCTGCTGCAGAGTACTTATCCGTGTTTCATTGCACGCAGTCATCTCTCGATGGAGAAGTGATACGATCCCTAGCAGAGTACAGGCCATCAAACAGTTCATGGCCAACACTACCTTCCCTGATTGCTGCCGCCAAGTCCTGTTCACGCTCGACAAGTACTTCGAAGCAAGCGACCCAGAGAATATCCAGAGCCCAGCGCTGTTCGTATCGGCATTTCTAGACGAACTGATCGAGAAATACTTGCTTCACGTGCCTGAACAACACCGACCCTGCCTCACCGCTCTGCAGGAATTACGTCTTTTAGAACTTCTCTCTAAGCATTTTTACCAACAGAAGTCCGAGTTTGTTGGGTGGTGTGTGTTTGATACGTTGTTTAGCTTTACAAAACAGGAACAGAAAGAAAAAAAGGTACAAAATATTGATATTGGTGGAAAAAGAAATTCGATTAGTAAACTCCCATTCCTCCCCCTACCATGTTGAGTTCTGAGCACTGAAACACAGTGTACTGTGATATCCAACTATTCAGTTCCACAGGAGAATGGACTTGCTGACTAAGCTGGTTTCCATGGCAATAGCCCTAAGAAACGGGCATGTAATGGACTGTATGGCATTGTGGATGCAGGTATTGTTTGATAACCTAGTAAACCACTCATGTCAGGTAATCTACTAATTGTGGGTGGTCTACTAAACATTTAATGCTCTTGTATAACAGAAGCACCGTCACGCTGCTCAAGTTGTGGTTCAAGTTGCCACTGCTGTTGTCGCAGACTACGCTTGTTTAGTTCCTGTATCATTACCGTTTTTACAATCAGTGTCGTCATCATCACCACAACTTGCCTGTCAACTCATTGTGGCTCTCACAAGTTTTTATACTATGATACCTAGGCAGGGTTTACAACATGTACAAGGTGACACAAAGTATTGATTAGTTTTGTTCATTTTCTTCCCATGTTCCTTGTTGGCATCCCATTTTTCTTCTGTATATTTACCATCTTCTATTCATCCCATTCAATCCCATTTATCTATATTTTGGTTTAGATAAGTCTACAAGACATGGCCGTCTACATCCAACTCTGTCAACTCTTAAAGTCGTCGTCAAATGGATAAGTGGCGATCCGTCTGTCTGTCTTATCAAGCCCAGCAGAACACTCACCAGTCTCCCCTCCCTTCATAACCCACCTGTGGCAAGCACAGACTCAGTCCCATTACCTCTCTGCCCAGTACAAGGCCTGGTCCAATGGACAGTCCTGGAACCTTTAACAAGACTATATTTAACAGAGACATTGGATATTCAGCAGAGCGTGAGGGAAATGTACTCGCAACTTCATCTCGGCCTTCTACAAGCGCTCATAATGTCAGGGAGGAACAAACGTAATCCTAAAGACGAAATGGAGTTAGAACCAGGCGAAGTCATGGACGAAGCGTATACGCTCAGGCACTTAATAAAGAGTGATGACCTGAAATGTCTAACGAAATCCATGATGGTTCTGATTGACAGCTTGAACAATGACCATGAAATCGATCAAGACACTAGGGAGGGTGCCATTCGCTTATCCATGGACAGAATCGCACAAATTGCACAGGTATCCGTGGCGACAGGGTGTCTTTCTAGCAGCAAAGGTAATTAATTTCACTGATATAAACAATACTTCTTGAAAATATATTAAATTATTTCTATTTCATGAATTTATGGAGTTATACTTCATGTCAGGACTACATATTAGATTCTGAAGGAGACAGTAGGTAGTCCTACCACGAAGTATATGGCTCATGTGGTATTTGAGTGAAAAAGCCAATATGTACCTACCACTAATATCTCTACTTATACTTTCATCGTTTTATTTTTAGATGAACTTTTGGCCATCTGTAAGTCAATACCACAAAACAGGTCAGTCAGAATAATGTTAGGGAAGAAATTTAGTGATGAAAATTATCATAATCGATTTTTTGTGGTAAAAATAATAATCATAATAATTGTAATTTATTTCAGGCTTCTTGAAACTGTCATCTGTAACCTTGACTAGAATAAATGTGCAAGCAATGCTACAATGTCATAGTCAAGTACGAATTATTTACAAGTCAAAACTACATCATTTCAAGACGTGGAAAAGTGTTGTTTTGGAGTAATAAACTCATTTTTAGTCTAACTGTATAACAAACTTTAGAATAACTGCCTACTAAGCAAATCTCGTAATCTGATTGGTGTACTACTAACCTACTATCAGCCGATAGACGGCAGTTCGGTGCAACATTGCGCGCAACAATTGCAGAAGTGTTCACACGCTGCAATTCACCGATTGCCGACAACATTGCGCGCAATGTTGCACCGTGTGTTTGCGCCTTTATTCGCGTTACAAATGAAGAACTAGAAGTTATCATGAATAATGCAAATAAAAATATGTTTTATAGATAGTCAGATGTAATATTTTCAACCAGATAGAATGCTCACTCTCGTCTTCTATCGCCCCTCCTTAACTATCAGCCGATAGAAGGCTTGAGTTCGCCTTCTATCGCTAGATAGTATAATATAGTCGTTCTCTAGCTACAGTCATATTTTTGTAACGCAAAAGCTTCTCCTATACACGAGTGAAAAACACTTGTTTTTTCGTCCGTTGAATCGCCGTAGAATCCACATTGAGTGAAATCTTAGAAGAGCTTGAACTTATCAAGCACACATTGTGTTCATCATTAATTATATTTATTTTTTGCTTTTTGGTGTCAGGTGATTAATTTTTTCCACCACCTGCCAGCGTAATTTGGCTTAATTTCTACGCATCTTCTTGCTTAGCATTGTTGTTTTATAATGATGATATCACTGTTGGACTTCGTAATCCTACTGGGTGAATAATGACTTTTTCCCGATCATTTTCCTCTATATTTTTGCAGCAAATTTTACATTATCACTAAAAAATTTTGTGCGAGCAGAAATTATTTGTAAACATTGGTGAGATTTTTAAATCGGTGTAAAGAATGTATTCATTTTTGTATGCTAATATAGTCTTAGATTTACTGATACCGTAAACAATTTAGGTTCGTTCTATGCTATTATGACCTCATTCTCCTTGAGCGGCCGGGAGATGAATTAATTTAAGACTTGAAACTTTCTACATAATGTCAGAATTTGCCTGGAGCTGTCAAGCTGTCAGATACGTGCGAAGAAAGGGAAATCTTGTTGTTTTGGGTTTTCTTCGTGAAGAAAACTGAGAAGATGGACTATTTCGAAGAGAGAGACACTATAGACGAATGCCAGGATAAAAGCTGCAAGTCTTTAATCCCTCTGCGAGGTATTGGCTCACATGACGAACGTAAAAGAAAAGCGAAAATAAATGAACAGATTTTCTATTCTGCCTCGCTCATGACATCGAAGTCGGCTCATATCAAATCGAAGAACTCCAGTCTCTTACGTCGAAGTATTTCAGACTCTGTTGAACGCAATATTCAACGAAAAGTCAATCTCCATCAGGTAAGACAAATAGTAAGAAGAATTATCTAAAATGCTTGGGTAAATATAAGAAAGGATTGGACAATCTGCGAGATAATATTATCGCTTTCCTAGTGTAGGAAAATCTCTAAAACAACGGTTTTAAAAAGACTTTGAAAAGGTTTTTCGGTTCAACTTTTAATTTTGAGATTCATAATAAGTGACAGTTAAGGCTGGACATTAATTGCTATCTTTCCATTCTAATTTACTATTTGTTTGTCGAGCTGGTAGGATTTCTCTTCGCACACCGTATGTGGACGAAGAAGACCACTTGTGTCGAGGGTTTCCGGCTTTAAATTTACGAAACTCTTTTTTCACACGTATTTTAGCTCTCAAAACACACTGAACCCATAGCGAGCGAGTTCAATCACCATTATTTATTTTTGTTTGCCTTGACTGGGTCTTAACGATTTTTAATGAATTTTAAAAGATCCCATAAAGTGGATTATAGTTCTCGATAATGAAATGTAATTCATATTACACATTTCTAATATACCAAGCACGCAAAACAGTTCTTTTTGATGGCGATTTTATCGGGTTTATATAACTCTTAATTACAAGATCGCAAATCTATTCCAATACGAGAGGACTTCCATAGTCAAACCTGATCAAATAGATCCGGGGAATTGTCAGCTAGATGGCATGGCGTGTGACAGCCATTCATTATTCATTGTGATAAGCACAGTGTGTGATATGAGCAGTGGATGTAATGATCTCGTGTTAAGGGACATCCCGGTTATGTCAGTGCAGATCATGCTTGGACCTGAAAAGATATGTTGATGATTAAGGAAAAAATGTTCTTGAATGTCAAGTGCGGTTTATTATCGGAAAAGCCATGTTCGTTTATACGCTGCTTTTCGTTGGAATCAAAGCAAATAGAAAAGAACCAACCGACCAAGGTTATCAAATCAACTAAAATCGACATTTTCAATGTAATCTTTTTTCGCATTAAGATTTTTTCCCTCACAAGGCATGCCGGGAAGGACTGGTGGAAGTCGTTGGCAGGTTGCTCGAAGATAACCAATCAGTGGACGCCCTGAATGCTGATGGTTACGCCCCATTACACTACGCGGCTCGCTACCAACGTACACATATAGCTTTACTGCTGATAGACAACGGTGCTGGTAAGCATGCGCAGTGAGCGCAATGGTACTATTGTACGTGAGCATGCGCAGTGAACACTATGATGAGTGAGCATGCGCATTGACCGCCGCTATTCGTCACGTGAGCATGCGCAGTGAACACTATGATGAGTGAGCATGCGCATTGACCGCCG